>BQNB010116548.1:0-18307 GCA_026074375.1 Tanacetum coccineum
AACCTTTTCTAAAGTCTACTTGAGGACAAGTAGGATTCAAGTGGAGGGATATTTGATGACATCAAATAACATCACTTTATTATATCATTCATCCCATATGTTTTTCCTACTTTATATAATTATTGCATTATTTGGTACTTAATTGCTTTAAAGATGATAAATGCAGTAATTCAGGAGTGTTTTGTGAAGACATGCTAAAAGGCGCATAATTTGGAGCTAAAAAGATGGTATTTGAAGATTGTTGAAATTTCACCAATACGCCGTATCCAACTAAAGAGATACGGCGTAACTGCGCCAAGACTTCACAAAAAAAATGTGTTTGACCAATTCCCAATACGGAGTATCCATGTTGTCTACATACGCCGTATCCATGACGATAACTATTCGAAGATAAGTAAATTAGGAATGATATCACTGGTTGATTTGAACGTAGCGCACACTCCAAGGAATCCATCCCAATACGCCGTATCGACCTTGCCAGATACGGCGTATCGAGTCTTTTTCATACACTATAAATAGAAGACTCAAAAATGAGTTTTCAGTGTGCAATATCATATTCTTTATACCATACTCATCAAAGACGAATTTTAGAAGAGAAGGTCAGCCTCCAAGGTCAAGCAATGATCACGACTCCATAGAAGACATCGTGTAATTTTTACTCTCTTAGTCGTTCGATTTCAATTATTTGATTACGTTTGTATAATTACAATGGTTGTGAGCTAATACCCTCGGGTATTAGCCATCTTAATGAAAGTTTAATATTTGGTTTGTTTTAAAATCGATTTCTTAATTTATCAATGATTGTTTAATTATGTTTATCACCTTATACTTGTTTATGTGTTTGAATATGCGACCTATCATTCAACTGGATTTAGTGATACGGACCAAGTAATCTAGATACTGGGATAGCTCTCCATATCATGTTTCATATTATTGGACCAATAGGATCACAAATAATGTTCTGTCTTTGTCTTTGAATTATGAGCTTAGTTGGACCGGTAGGTGACCCGTTTATGTTTCAGCAATCATGCTATTAATTTACTGATAAAGATTGGAATAGTGGACTAACAGTATATAAAACACCGTCAAACAATAAGTGGGTAAAGTCCCGTTGGGCTAAGGCTTTAACAGGATCACCACTGCTTTAATGCTCTAAGATAGATTATAATTAAACTAAAGGATGCTTTATGCGGATGCGTTTAATTATGACAGGATTAATCGTGTCTAGGTCTTAGGATGATGTCCCGCCTAAGTCTTAAGAATGATATGCCGCTTCGAGATAAGTAAATCATTACACTAAAACAAACAAACCAGCATTGAACCGGATTTAATATGGCTAATACAGTTTTCTATCATTTGGCTTGTACCGCTTTTCTATCTTCTAATCTTCCTCTTTTGTGTTTATTGTGTATTGAATTGGTATTTGTTTCCACCAAACCTGTGCCAGTCTCTCAGGCTGAAAACCCCCCCATATCTTTAGACAACGTACATAGCATAGGTTTAACCAGTAAATAAACTAATTAAAATACTGATAGAATATAGGATTAAATTTCCACTCTTAGTGTTCGACACCCTACTTACCGCGAAACTCCATCTTGACCGGGTACTCTGCCCGTTAAAAGTGTTGTTTTAGGTTTGTCGGCTAAATATAAATTTAAAACTTGATAATCAAATAATTGACCCTACACGACATCACATCACTTACAAAACACCAACTGGTACAACACCGTACAAACTAATATATGGAAAAAACTGTCACATGCCATTTGAAATTGAACACCGTACATACTGGGCACTTAAGAATTGCAATCCTGATCTCATCGCTGCTGGTGAAAAACAAATGTTTCAGTTACACGAATTAGACGAACTTAGACACCAAGCCTATGAAAACTCTTGTCTAAACAAGGCAAGAACCAAAGTCTGGCACGATAGAAAACTAAGAATGAGAAAATAATTCAAACACGGAAACAAGGTTCTGCTTTTTCACTCAAAGTATAAATTCAAACAACCGAAACTCCGATCTCGCTGGTTAGAACCATACGTAGTCAAACACTAATATCCATCCTTATATGTTGAACTATATGGAAAAGATGGAAAAACATTTATTATTAATGGCCATCGACTCAAACTATACCATGAAAAAGAAGATTATTTTGACCAAAGGGAAGCAGCCACTCCCTTCTTTCCGAAAGAATAAACTCCAGAAGCAGGAGTCTAGCTAACGACTCTCTTAAAAATTAAGCGCTTCTCGAGAGGCAACCCGTGCTTTACTTAAGTGTGGAGGAGTCCCTCCTCCATACAACTCCATTTGTATCCTTTATTTATTTTTTCTAAAAAAACCCAAAAATATTTTCTTTTTTTGTGCTTTTGTGTGTTTACTTTTATACAGGTAATATAGCTTGAAGATTGGAAAATTATGAAGTATGCTCAAGGATAGCTCTTTCGCAACTATATATCTCTATGCCCCGGGAAGTACTGTTTTCCCTTAATTTTCCCTATTTGCTAGTTTATCAGTTATCACATTGAGGGCAATGTTCAACTTAAGTGTGGAGGGGAGCCAAATAGGAAAAATTAATCATATCCCTCTATGTTTGCCCTGCCAAAAAAAATTTCCAACTAATATTTTACAAAAATATTAATATATATATGCTTTCAAAATAAAAAATGCTCTTAGTAATGCAAATCAACCGGATTGACATTATAACTAGCACAACCTAATCAACTAAATTATGAGAATTATAAGCCTTAAAATATATTCGGGTATCCACCTTTGGTACCTAAGATAATTTATGCCTTTAGCCTGTTCTAGTTAAGCTTTGAATGAAATTGCAAGTGTCTCATCCGTCGTTACGGTTCTGTATTTGTAATTTATTGCATTTTCTAGAACAGTGGTATTGGTTGAAAATTATATTTGAGTGAGCTGGTAATTTAGAAGCTCTAGAACTTGTGCTTGATCATCATTTACTAGATCGAAGCCTGATTAATCATATGTAACGAGGTAAAATAAATCCTGCAAGTTTCTGTTCTTGCAAGCACTCCCTTTAGTGCTAAGTTGCTGAAGTACCTAAGTGAAGAATTAAAAGTTAAAAGAAGAAGTTTTGTGTCAAGCCTTAGCTAATATATATATATATATATATATATATATATATATATATATATATATATATATATATATATAGTAGTTCAAAGAAATAAAGGCTTAAGTTTCGGCACATGAAGATTTGTATATGCTATTACCCCTCATCAATATCAAGTTCCGCCCTTTGGTCATGTTTATGTGTCAAGTACAAGCCTATGGTGGCTCTCTAGATTATGTCTATACAAATTGAGTGTCTTTACAAAAAAATATTACCCTTATCTGAGTGGCTTGAGTGAAATCTATAAATCAAACACATTCCCTGTGTGAGGTGCCTAGTTATATGTCTATGCCTGAAAAGTTAATCAATATGCAAACTCTTGGTAAAAACCAAATTTTCTCCACGTCACAATAAATGATCTTATTTTCTCGCTTTGATTGCTTGAGGCGAAGCAATAGCTAAGTGTGGAGGGATTTGATAACGCCTAAATTATACATGTTTTTGGTGGTGTTATTTATACATATTTTATCATTTCTCATGAACTTTCGATACTTAATAGCATGAAATACTTGCAGGTTCACTTGAAGACATCCCGATCTCAAATAAAATAAAGATCAAGTACTTATACACTTCAGAAATCAAGAAAGAAGAAAAAGGATAAAGACTCAAGCTGAAAAGTGCAAATGTGCGCCGCCACACTTACCCTATGTACGCCGCACTTCTCCTCAAAGTCAAAAGAATTAAAAGCATGGTCAAAATAGTGCATTAACTCCCCAAGTACGCCACACAACGTATTTTGTGCGCCACACTTCCCATCTGGCTACGAAGAGTAAACGAAGTCATAAATACAATCGCAATAACACACCATGTGCGTCGCATAATTTATTTTGTGTGCCGCACTTCTACCCAAAAATCAGCCTATAAATAGAGCTAAAATTCTCACACATTTCATCATTCCTTTCATACTCATCAACACATTCTTACACACAATCCCTTTTCCCTTATTATGTTCTAAACCTTCCCAACCTTTTCCTAATCTGTTAATAAATAATGTTCTAAAAACGTTATTTATATTTTTCGACGCTGATGTTTTGATAATAACAAAATGTAAAGAGGTTTACGATAAAATTAAACGTTTATAAATTACTAATCGTAAAATTCTATTTATAAGGTTAATCACTTAAGGTATGGATAAACAAATCATTAAACATGATTAGTGATCAAGAAAATATTTTTCTAAACCTTACATTTCTACAAAAGTGTATTTACAAAAACATATACACAAAATATTTATTCATAAAAGAAATGTTTTATTAAAACAATAAATTTGAAATCAGATCTTTCCCCCCAAAATGAAAGGTTCGAAAACAGATAACATCTTCCCCACTAAAAGACAAAAAGAGGTGTGTACTCTACGGGCGGCCCCCTTATAAGCCTGGCGACCCTCTAACATATTAGGGACCGCTGGGACCGCCAGCAGAGTAACGGCTCTTTTTGTCTCCTATAAATACTGGGCCACCCCATATGAAAAACATAACCTCTTGCCACGAATTTTCTAAGATCTACTTTTCTCTCTTGTTTTTTTCTTTCTCAAACACATATCTTGATCACTAACATATCTTGATCTTGTTTCATGTGATTTAATTCACTCTTCTCCTCCATTTTCTAATCAAGTGCAAGAGAAGAACCAGTCGTATTCATCTAGAAACGAATTGTGGTGTTGTATAAATTGGATTGTGTGTAGATCCAATAGTGTAAATTGTGTATTTGTGTAAATTGGATTATGTGTCAATCCAAGAGTATATATCTTGTGAGTGTGTAAAGACTTAGTGAAGTCTTAGATTGGTTCTAGCTAAGATTAGGACTCGACATCTAGCTTAGTGTCAGAAAAGAAAGTAAGCGACGTGTAAACAGTTTTCTCCGCCTAAAGGGAGCTTGTTGACATAGTGAAATCTCGAGTGGAGTAGGGCGAAGAGGTGCTTCATAGTCGAACCACTATAAATCTTGGTGACTTGGTTTGATCGTTTTTTCCTTATCTCTTAATATTGTTATTGTTTATTTAGTTCATTACATTATATAGTTTAGTTGTGATTCATATTGTTGATTGATTGACATACAACTCGAATCAAACCATTTTATAAGCAAAGTTTTAAAACGGATAATTAACCGGTAAACTATTCAACCCCCCTTCTAGTTTCCTACAATTGGTATCAGCAAGCACTATGGATTGGGAAAACAGCTCTCACTCGACTACGATGTACGACTTGATGAGTTCCCATCTGTCGCGACAACAAAGCGCGATTGACCTTAAGCAAAACCGGTGCAAACATTCTTCGTACCAAACACATAGAGATAGAACCGAAAATGTGTGAACCTTATAAAACTCGATAAAACCGAGTTTAAGAATGAACCTAATATACGATTATCGATAGAACTGAAAATGCGTATATATCTATTACAATATATTTCTATCGAAAATACACAACTATTACTATGGAATCTTCCAAAACTTCAATAAAAATGAACCGAGAGTAGAAATAATGACTTCTGAGAATGCTAGACTACTTCCGAGAACTTTAAGACTACTTTCGAGAACTGCTGAAAATGCGAAACTACACTCGATAATGTCCAATCACTCAAATTTGCTGCCAAACCTTATCTCGAAAGCTCAAAGACTTCAACCGAACTCTTCAAACGTCATCTCGAACGTGTAACAAATCCACAAATCGATCACTCTAATTCTTTATAGGCTCTGATACCACTTGATAGGTCTCGTTTATCTTGAATCAAACATATCGATCATGGAAGCATAGAGAGAATAGTAGAGGATGACAAGTATTCAAATTTCAAATGATATTAAAATGGAGGGAAAATGGAAAAGTTAGTTACAAGGCATCACCCTCTAATGAAGATTAGAGGGGTATTTATAGGTGAGGGAATGAGGCTTTCCTTCTTTTATTTTCCTAACTTATCACTTCTAGTCCCTAGACTTTGGTAATTATGCTATTTCATTATTTTAGCATTATACACCTTATTACAAACTATTTTGACATTAACAAAAGAAAGACTAATGACTAAATAACACAAAATCACATAATCAACACTTTTAATGATCCTAACAGACTTCGCAGCAGAAGAGTGGGGAACAAACACCTTTCCCCCTCGCGTGTAATAATTGCTCTTCGGTGAGTAGCTACACTGGATAGAGAAAGCAACATGGTAACATTAGTTCGAATGTTGCATCAAAATACATACGAGCATAAACCATACCAGTAGAGAAGGGTGACATGAGCATATTGATTTAAGTGTTAGGTTTAAACATTATCACATGTATATGGGTATGTTAAAACTTTTACAAAATACAAATAATGTTTAGTGCAACCCAGAAGCTGCTAATTGTTGGAAATTTAGTATAATTGTGGGAATCGGGTCATACGTAGAAATGAGTTTGGAGGTACGGAGTGTACACCCATCAAGTTATTGATTTTCCCTAATTCTTTTAGTGGTTAGAATTAAATTGGTGGTTACAAACATTTAAGTGGCAGGTTTGACTACATTAAATATTTTGTAACAACTTTTGCCTATTTAAGTGGCAGATTTGACTGCATTAAATAATGATATATTTAATTTGGTCATATAACCACTAATTCCTAAATTATGAAGGATAATTATCAAAGAGATTAATTGGCCATTAATCTCTCATTAATTCCATTGATTAGGTTTTAAGTAAATCCCCTATAAATACAGATCACAATTGCATGAAAAAACATACAGAAAACAAAAACACATAAAAATGCAGGGTTCTTGATCTGTGCCTAGAACAAGAACAAACACTCGGTTTTATCTCAAGGAGGTATTCGTGATACCTAGGCATAGGGTCGAATAATCTTCTTTAGAAAGTGATTACACGACTTCAAGTGATATCCGATCACCATCCTTGGTAATTAGCTAGGCTATTGATTGTCTTCACCCTGCTCTAGGGCACTCAACAACCAACAATCAAAGAAGATTATTTTGTGATAATCAATGGCTGCTACTGCTATGAAACACATAGCTTCCAACTTTGCCAAGCTTGACAAGTTTGAAGGGGTGGAATTTATAAGATGGCAGAAGAAGATGCACTTCTTGCTTTCCAGCATGAGTGTGGTGTATGTGCTGACTACTTCTATTCTTGAAGATGGTGGTGATGATGCAACCGTGGAACAAATCAGGAAAAGGGCCAAGTGGGATAATGATGACTATGTGTGCAGAGGTCTAATCCTCAATGGCATGCCTGATTCTTTATTTGATATTTACTAGAATGTTGAATCTTCTAAAGAACTATAAGATTCCTTGGAGGCCAAATATATGGATGAGGATGCATTAAGTAAGAAGTTCATTGTTAGTAATTTCACAAATTACAAAATGATTGATTCAAGACCAGTCTTAGAACAATACAATGAACTTCTTGGTATACTTGGAAGGTTTACACAACATAAGATGAACATAGATGAGTCCATTCAGGTCTCTTGTATCATTGACAAGCTCCCTCCTTCTTGGAAAGATTCCAAGCACACCTTGAAAACATCTCAAGGAGGAGTTAACTCTTGTTGAGTTGGGCAGTCATATGCGTATTAAGGAGTCCCTCAAGGTGTAGGATAGTGACAAGCCAAAAGGAAATAATGTTGCTAGTCCTTCAGTTGTCAATATGGTGGAGCATAACAACTCCTGCAGGTATAATGACAACAAGGGTAAATGTAAACATCATGATAACACAAGGGCTGATCCTAACAAGAAGGCAAAACCTACTTGTTGGAAATGTAGCAAAACTGGTCACATTAAAAGAGATTGCAAAGGTGTTAATGTTGGAAACAAAGCTAATAGTTCAGGCACAAAGGGTTCGGTGGATGGTTCATCCAACTCACTGAAAGGTCAGAATATGTTTAATAAATCTCTTTATGTTTATTATGTTACATATGTATCTGAAGCTTATTTTGTGTAGGATGATGATGTTGTGTGGTGGGTTGACTCAGGATTAACAGTTCATATGTGTAAAGATAGATGTTGGTTCAAGACCTATGAGTCGCTGAATGATGGATCTATTCTTCACATGGGAAATGAGTCAACATCCGTGGTGCATAGACGTGGTTATGTAGATCTTAGGTTTAGTTCTAGAAAGATTGTTTTGTTGTTTAATGTTTTGCATGTTCCTAATATAAGGAAGAATTTGGTTTCTAGTAGTGTTTTGAATAATTGTGGTTATAAATAAGTGATTGAATCTATAAAATTTGTTTTATCCAAACATGGTGTGTTTATTGGTTTTGGTTATTTGAGTAATAAAATGTTCAGGCTTAATATTGTTAATGATAATATTGCTTCGGCTTTTATGTCAACCTCTAAACTAAATGATTCAATCCTATGGCATGCTAGACTGGGCCATGTCCACTTTAAGAGGATGCTAGATATAGCTAAGGATGGGTTAATCCCAGCTTTTAACATGGATACTAAAAAGTGTAAGACTTGCATGCTGATCAAAATAACTAAGAAACCATTTCAAAATGTAAAATGTGAGAATGAAGTTTTGGATCTGATCCACAGTGATTTATGTGATCCGCATGCTACTCCTTCATTGGGGAATAAAAAATACTTTGTGACATTTTTTAATGATGCTTCTAGGTTTAGTTATGTTTATTTTATACATACTAAGGATGAAGCATTAGATAAATTCAAAGTATTCAAAAATAAAGTTGAGTTACAACAAGGGTCACTAATAAAAAGATTTAGGCCTGATAGGGGAGGTGAGTACATGGATACTCTGTACTTTCAGTCTGTTGGTATTATCCATGAAATGACTGCCCCCTATACTCCACAACAAAATGGTATATTTGAAAGGAAAAATAGAGTACTAAAAGAAATGGTTAATTCCATGTTGTCCTACTCAGGACCGAGTCAATGGTTCCAGGGTGAAGCTATGTTAACAGCTTGCTATTTATTAAATTAGGTTCCCAATAAAAGGAATAAGAGTACCCCTTATGAACTCTGGACTAAAAGGAAACCAAACCTGAACTACCTCAGGGTTTGGGATTGTAGGGCAGTTGTAAGACTCCTTGATCCAAAGCTGAAAACTTTAGATGAAAGATGCATTGAATGCATCTTTGTTGGATATGCTGAGCTTTCCAAGGCTTTTAGGTTCTATGTCATTGAGCCTAATGATTCAGTTTTAGTTAACTCTATAATTGAATCAAGGGATACTATCTTTGATGAGAATAAATTATCATCAGTCCCTAGACTAAGTCTTAGGATTCCTAATGGAACTAAAGACATTAGTGGTTCAGTGGTCTCTAAAGAGGTCACTAAAGAGGTTGTTCAACAGCCTGAACCTAAGCTTAGAAAAGGAAAAAGGAATAGGACTCCAAAGAACTTTGGACCTGAATTTCAATTATACTTAATTAAAGGAACAAGGGATGAGGTCTCTGAGCAACACTCCTATTGCTTTAATGTTTAGGATGACCTAAAAACATTTGATGAAGCAATGAAGTCCCAAGATGTTGCTTTTTGGAAAGAAGCAATTAATGATGAGATGGACTCCATCATAGGCAACAACACTTAGGTGTTGACTGATCTACCTCAAAGTTTAAAACCTCTTGGTTGCAAATGGATCTTCAAAATAAAAATGAAGGTAGATGGAACTATTGAAAAGTTCACGACAAGGTTGGTCATTCAGGGCTTTAAACAAAAGTCTGGGATAGACTACTTTGATACTTATGCTCCAGTGGCATGTATTAGTACCATAAGACTACTGATTGCTATGACATCAATTCACAATCTGATTATTCATCAGATGGATGTGAAGACAGCTTTCTTGAATGGTGAATTAGATGAGGAGGTCTATATGAACCAACCTCAGGGCTTCATCATTGATAACGCCCAAATTATACATGTTTTCGGTGGCGTTATTTATTCATATTTTATCATTTCTCGTAAACTTTTGATACTTAATGGCAAGAAATACTCGCAGGTTCACTTGAATACATCCCGAGCTCAAATCAAACAAAGATTGAATACTTATACACTTTGGAAATCAAGATACAAGAAATAGATAAAGTCTCAAGTTGCAAAGTGTAGATGTGTGCCGCACTTATCAATTGTGCGCCGCATTTCTCCTCAAAGTCAAAGAATTAAAGACTTAGTCAAAATAATGCATTAAATCCCTAAGTACGCTGCACTTACAAGATTGCGCGCCGTACTTCCTATCTGGCTATAAAGAATAAATGAAGTCATAAATACTATTGCATTAATACCCTAAGTACGCCGCACAAATACTTTTGTGCGCCGTACTTCTTCAATAAACATTAAATTACCTTCGCATTTAATCACTAAGTACGCCGCACAATTTATCTTGTGTGCCACACTTCTCCCCTGAAATCAGCGTATAAATAGAGCCAAAATTCTCACATATTTCATCATTCCTTTATACTCATTAATCATCTAATACAAACAACAATCTCTTACAATCCTTCCCAATCCTTCTCCAAGCATAAACACCACATCCTTTAAAGAATCAAGATCAAACAACCAAGAACGAAGAAGAACATCATACTAGTTTAGTGAAATAATGAAGTTTCTCATTGAATCAAGATATGTTATGAACTACTTAGCCATAAGAGGCTAAATCTCTCATGACTACTCGGTGAAGTTATGATAATAAATAAGTGTTTGGTATGATTGTGATCTCTTTAATATCAAGCTTATGTTGCGCCCCTATTATATCCTATCTTATTGGTTTTTCTTATCAACTTAGATTATATAATCATATCGGTATAGGTCGAAAGACCCGTTATGATCTATATGGTTTTAAAGATTTGTCTATGGTCTTTATCGTCTGTGTCAAGAAATCCACTTTCGTAAATTGATAAACAAAATAAGCTTTGATATAATAAGTTATCTGAATCATTCGAGTGACACGATTGGTCTAGTCTACTAAGTATAAGTCTTGAGTTAATTAAGTTAATTTGTGAAAACATTTTCTGACAAGAAACCCTTTTTATGAGTTAAAATCTGTGAGGTCTTAATCATTATCAATACTTATAAATTATTTTCAACTATCTGAGTAGTCATCTTTATTATCACTGGTTAAACAACAGTTATTTTCAAAATTGTTAAAGTCTATTTTCTTTTGGATTATTCGAATACTACTTAAATCCCTGTGGACGACCTGTCTTACCTAAAAAGATTATACTACATATGTGGGTTATACTTTTACCCGTGTGTTTCCCTATAATAAAATTGGTATTTTCAGTAATTATAAATTTAAAGCTTTTTGAAACACATCAAAGTTTTTGGCGCCACAACCGGGGATTTTTAAGCTGTTCTATAGTTAACTCTAGAAAATTACTTTAACTCCCCCTCTTTTTCAAAAATTGTAGTACATTTTTCTGGCAAACTGACCCAAACAATTTCTCCTTTGGATGCATACTCGTGCTTCCAATTCTAAACTTGTTGAACTGTTACCTGAACCTGAACGTACTCTAAATCGGAGACTTCGTTGACGAAACAGAAGAGTTCCATTTGATCAAAGAAACAATCCACCTCAACACCCGAGAATTGTCTGCCCGGTAATTCTCAACATCAATTATTTCTCTCACTTTCTTGATATTCTTCGAGATTACAATCCAATAGATGTTGAACCCATGTGGGCTGCCGACTGTGTTGTCAAACTTAAAACTTAACAACCAGTAAGATACAACAACAAACAATCGACAAAAAAAACAAACACACTAAAACAATAAGAAATATAAATACAACCATAAAAAATAACCTAACAACACCCAAACCGCTCAAAAAATCCCCACCTCAATTGTTTAATGCTCAAACACCGTGGGATTTTTAAGCATTTCATTATCCACCTCTGTAAAATAACTTATAACTCCCCCTCTTATTCAAAATCGCCTGTACATTTTTCTGCAAACAGACTCCAAACACTTTCACCTTTGGATGCCATCACGTTTCTTCAATTCTGAACTTGTTAAACTGATACCTTAACCTGAACTTAACTCCAGAATTGAAGAATCGTTACCTAAACAGAAGATTTCCATCGATCAAGAATAATCCACCTCACACCCAAGAAGTTGTCTACCCGCCAATTCTCAACATCAATTATTTCTCTCACTTTCTTGATATTCTTCGAGATTACAATCCAATAGATGTTGAACCCATGTGGGCTGCCGACTGTGTTGTCGCTCTGACTCCTAGTTTCGTGATTACTATTCCTAAAACTGCAAACGAATTTTCCATTAAAGGTAACCACTTGACCCTTGTCAAAGGAAACCAATTTGATGGTAGAACCAAAACTGATCCTCATAAACACATTCATGAATTCCTTGGAATCTGCGATATGTTTAAATACATAGATACTAAGAATGAAGTTGTCCGCCTAATGATGTTTCCCCTATCATTTACTGGAGAAGCAAAAACATGGCTGGACGAACTCAACAAAGGAACTATCGAAACATGGGATGAACTTCAAACAACTTTCATTAGCTGATTCTTTCCCCCAGCTCTTTTCGACCGATTCCTCGGAGAAATCCATGTTTTCTCTCAACATGAAAATGAATCTCTAACCGATGCTTGGCTTTGTATGAAGGAAATGCTCAGAAATTGCCATGGTCATAATCTATCCAAAGGCAATATTATCAAAATCTTTTATCATGGTCTCAACGAAATAACCTAAGAAGTTTTAAATGCCGCAGCCAGTGGTATTTTCCTTTATAAAACACCAAATCAAGCTTACCAGCTTCTCGAAGATAAAGTCTTACTCAAGCTCGACTGGGCTAAAAATCAAAAAACAAAATCATCTCTTAAGAAAATCGTTGCTTTCACCGATGAAGGTAACAGTAATTCCGACACTGATAAAATTATGGCCCGAATGGATGCCATGACCATACAAATGGATGCTCAGTACAAAGAACTCCAATCTCGTGCTAAACAACCAACACCCAATCTTGACGATGATAACATACCTATGTCCCGTGAAGAAGAGGCTAAATTTATGCAAACTTTCCGTAAGACTCATTTTTATATGATTACCGCAACCGAGACTCAAATCACGATAATTGGCATTCAAGAGAACGGAATGATTACAACCGAGATAACTACCGATCCAATACCGATGATAAATCCTATGATCTTCAAAGACAATTCAACAATTTCAAGAAATCTCAACAATCAACCAACGCGTTTGTCAAATAAACATTCATGGACCTCAAAACTCAACTCAAAACAGTAACAAAAAATCATCAAGCTTCAATCTAAAATCTTGAAACTAAGTTCGACTGACTCGCTTACAAGTAATCTGGTCGACCTTCAAGATCTCTTCCAAGCAACACTCAACCAAACCCATAGGGTAACAACTCTAAAGCCTATCAACCACCGTAATCTCGTAATAAGCATGTGAATGCCGTATTCACAAGAACTGGTAAATCCTATGATCCACCAGATAACCCGAATGATCAACAAAATAATTCTGAAACCCCTATTAACTTCGATAGCGATGATGAAGAAGATGAACCAACACCATAACCCCTAAAACCAATCAAAGAAACGCCATTACCCAAATCATACAAACCAAAGATCCCATATCCTCAACGCCTTAGAAAACAAAAAATGGAGGCCCAATATGGAAAATTCCTCGACATGATTGGGGCCGTCTAAATCAACGTGCCTCTTGTCGACATTTTAGTCGAAATGCCTAACTATGGTAAATTTCTCAAAGAACTCGTAAGAAACAAACACAAAATCGAACAAATTTCTGCCGCTTTCCTAAGCGATGAAAGTTCCACCATTCTTTAAAATAAAGTTCCACCTAAACTTGGAGACACAGGAAGTTTCCTTATTCCGTGCAACTTTAATAAAACTTTCTCATGTAATTCTTTAGCCGACCTTGGTGCTAGCATTAACCTTATGCCATATTTCTTATATGCGAAACTATCTCTCAAAACTCTTAAACCTACTAAAATGAGCGTAAGATTAGCCAACAGATCATTCTAATACCTTATTGGAATAGCTAAAAATATGCTCGTTGAAGTTGGTAAATTTACCTTCCCTGCCGATTTTATTATTCTCGAAATGGAAGAAGACAGCAAAGTTCCTCTCATCTTGGGATGACCCTTTCTTCACACTGCTGATGCAGTAATTCGAGTTAAGCAGAAACAACTCAATCTTGGAGTTGGAACTGAACGGATGATCTTTATTATTGACTTTGCCATTAAACACTCTTATTCAAACGATGATACTTGTTTCAGTATCAATGTTATCGCTGAAATCTTAGAAGAAGATTTCGATGCTCTTCTTGACGAAGGAAGCAAAATCCCCCATTCCATCGAAGGAACCGTTCTCGAAGAAGAAATCTTTTCTGAATTCGATAAATTCATAGCAATGACTATCGATGAAAATTATGACTCTGAATCCGACACAGAAGAACCATCATTTGAGAAAATCACCATCAACACTGCTTATAAAATCAAAACATCTTTCGAAGAACCTCCTACGGATCTCAAATTCAAACCTCTTCCTGGTAACTTGGAATATGAATTTTTGGAAGAACCCTATTTTCTTCCTATAATCATATCATCTTAACTTTTTGCTCAAAACAAAAGCAAACTTGTATCTGTCCTTAAAAAACCTAAAGAAGCCTTTGCCTGGAAAACAACAGATATTCCTGGTATTTTCCCATCATTCTGTAAACATAAGATACAACTTTTGGATGACAAAAAACCAATTGTTCAAAAACAAAGAAGGTTAAATCCAAATATGCAAGAAGTTGTTAAGAAAGAAATCGTGAAACTCTTGGATACCAGTATTATTTATCCAATTACTAATAGTTATTGGGTTAGTCCTATTCACTATGTATTGAAGGAAGGCGGTATTACAGCAGTCACAAACAAAAATGATGAACTTGTCCCAACAAGAACCGTTACAGGTTGGCGAGCATCGATTATCGTAATCTTAATGAAGCAACCGCAAAAGATCATTTCCCCTTGCCGGTTATGGATCAAATGTTGGAAAGACTCGCAAGAAATAAATATTTCTGTTTCCTCGATGGTTTTTCTAGATATTTCTAAATTCTTATCGATCCTAATGATCAAGAAAAAACAACATTCACAAGTCCTTTTGGTACATACACTTATAGGCGAATGCCTTTCGGATTATGTAATGCTCCAGCTACATTTCAAAGGTGCATGTTAGGAATCTTTCATGATATGATTGAAGAATCCGTCAAAGTATTCATGGACGATTTCTCTGTCTTTGGAAACTCTTTCGACAAATTCCTAAACAACTTGGATAAAATGCTCCAGCGTTGTAAAGATGCTCATCTTGTCTTTAATTAGGAAAAATGTTACTTCATGGTCAAAGAAGGAATTGTGCTTGGGCACAAGGTGTCTAGCGCAGGACTTGAAGTCGACAAAGCAAAAAATCGACGTAATCTCAAAACTTTCACCCCCTACTAACATCAAAGGTGTTAGAAGTTTTCTAGGACATGCCGCTTTTTACCGAAGATTTATAAAAGATTTCTCAAAAATTGCCCGACCTATAACTAAGCTGCTTGAAAAAGATACTCTGTTCGAATTCAATGATGAATGTCGAAAAGTATTCGAATTATTAAAAAGAGAAACTCACATATGCTCATGTGATCATAAGCGAAATCTTCCGTTTGAACTTATATGTGATGTAAGTGATTTCGTAGTTGGATCTGTCTTAGGTAAAAAAGATGGCAAAAACTTCCATCCAATCTACTTCGCAAGCAAAACTCTCAAGCCAGCTCAACAAAAGTACATCATAACCGAGAAAGAACTTATGGCTGTAGTTTTTGTATTCAACAAATTTAGATCTTATCTTATACTATAAAAAACTATTGTTCACACTGATCACTCAGCTCTTAAACATCAGTTTAAGAAACAAGACGTAAAACCCCATCTTATTCGATAGATCCTACTCCTACAAGAATTCGATATAGAAATCAAACATAAAAAAGGTACAAAAAATGTTGTTGCTGATCACTTATCTAGGATTGACAATAACGAGTCAAGTGATGATAGTGAGGTTGACGACAACTTTCCTGGAGAAACCCTTATGGAAATTAACACCAGAAATGAACCATGGTTAGCAGACTTTGCAAACTATTTGGTTAGTGATATTATACCAAAAGGGATAACGTACCAGCAAAAGAACAAATTCTTCTCTGACCTCAAACACTACTTCTGGGAGGAACCCTATATTTTCAAAGTATGTTCTGACGGTATGATCAGACGCTGTGTATCTGGACGAGAAACCCGAACCATTTTAGATCAATGTCACCACGGACTAACCGGTGGACATTATGGACCAAATGTAACCGCTAAAAAGGTCCTAGATTTAGGTTTTTACTAGCCAACAATCATAAAGGAAGCTCATACTTTAGTTCATCTTTGCGAATCATGCCAAAAAATAGGAAATATATCAAAACGTGATGAGATGCCCTTAAACAACATTCAAGTGTATGAAATTTTTAATATTTGGGGTATCGACTTTATGGGACCATTCCCAAAATCACATATGTTTGAATACATTCTTGTTGCTGTCGATTATGTATCTAAATGGGCTGAAGCTCAAGCTTTACCAATCAATGATGCCCAAGTGGTTATCACTTTTGTAAAGAAACTATTCTGCCTATTCGGAATGCCCAAAGCTCTAATAAGTGACCGAGGCACTCACTTTTGTAACAAGATAATGGAAAAGACTATGAAAATATATGGAGTTAATCATCGTTTCTCTACATCATACCACCCTCAAACAAGTGGTCAAGTTGAAAACACAAAAAGAGCCCTTAAAAGAATTCTTAAAAAGACTGTTAAAGACAATCCTGCTATTTGGTCAAGAAAACTTGATGACGCTTTGTGGGCTTTTTGTAATGCCTACAAAACACCATCCGGTACAACACCATACAAAATCATATATGGAAAGAACTATCACTTGCCATTTGAAATTGAACACCGTGCATACTAGGCACTTAAGAATTGCAATCCTGATCTCATCGCTGCTGGTGAGAAAAGAATGTTTTAGTTACACGAATTAGACTAACTTAGACATCAAGCCTATGAAAACTCTCAACTGTATAAGGCAAGAACCAAAGTCTAGCACGATAGAAAACTAAGAATGAGAAAAGAATTCAAACATAGAAACAAGGTTCTGCTTTTTCACTCAAAGTATAAATTTAAACAGTCGAAACTACGATCTTGCTGGTTAGGACCATACATAGTGAAACATTAATATCCATCCAGATATGTTAAACTATATGGAAAAGATGGAAAAACATTTATTGTTAATGGCCATCGACTAAAACTATATCATTAAGAAGAAGATTATAATGACCAAAGGGAAGCAGTCACTCCCTTCTTTCCAAAAGAATAAACTCTAGAAGCAGGAGTCTAGCTAACGACTCTCTTAAAAATTAAGCGCTTCTCAGGAGGTAACCCATTCTTTACTTAAGTGTGGAGGAGTTCCTTCTCCATACAACTCCATTCGTATCCTTTATTTATTTTTCTAACAAAAAACAACAAAAATATTTTATTTTTGTGTGTACTTTTATGCAGGTAATATAGCTTAAAGATTGGAAAATTATGAAGTCTGCTCAAGGATAGCTCTCTCGCAGATATATATCTTTATGCCCCAGGAAGTACCGTTTTCCCTTAATTTTCCCTATTTTTCTAGTTATCAGTTATCACATTGGGGGCAATGTTTAACTTAAGTGTGGAGGGGAGCCAAATAAGAAAAATTAATCATATCCCTCCATGTTTGCCATGCCAAAATATTTTTTTAACTGATATTTTATAAAAATCTCAAAATTAATGTATGTTTTCAATATAAAAAAGCTCTTAGTAAGGCAAGTCCACCCAGATTGACATTATAACTAGCACAACCTAGTCTACTAAATTGTGAGAATTATAAGCCTTAGAATATATTCGGGTACCCACCTTTCATACCTAAGATAATTGATGCCTTTAGCATGTTCGAGTTAAGGTTTGAATGCGATTGCAAGTGTCTCATCTATCGTTACAGCTGTGTATTTGTAATTTGTTGCCTTTTCTGGAATAGTGTGTAGCGCCTCGGAAAAAAATAAATAACTTTTATTCCCTTATGCAAAGTATGTATCGCAAGTCATTTCAAATGTACCGTTACCTTTCCAATAAAATTTATCCTTCAAGCGGCATACAACA
>BQNB010116549.1:0-21344 GCA_026074375.1 Tanacetum coccineum
AACAAAGAAAGGGAAAATGCAAGATATCAACAAAAAAAATAAAAAATAAACAAATTACACTTTAAAGCATATTACCAAAGATCTTTCATTAAACATAGAGGTTGTGTATAACACACAATCATACATCAAATAATATGCTTAAAGCATATTAAGACAACATACATAAAATTAAAACTAGAAAGGTCCTAATATTCCTAGATTGTCATAAGAAACTATTGGACTTGCTTGCAAAAGGAGAGGATTGGTCATTTATTTGAAAGCAAAAAAAAGTTGGCAAGTATCATGCTTAGTTGGTTGTTGGTGGAGAGTTTGGAGCGGAGGTGGTTGTTGGAGGATTGTCACGTTGAATTTGAGGTGGTGGTTGTGGACGAGTAATAAGAAATTCAATCCAATTGATATCTTCACTCAATGTTAGGAATTATTTTTGGGTAAATATGCAACAAGGACAATAACCAACATGTTGTTCAACTTGATTCATGTTGAGGGTGTGAGGTAAGTTTGGAGAGTAAGGTGATGAGAGAGTGTTACGTTGTGAGAGGTGCATGGCTAGGAGGTTTGATAGGTCTTGAAGTTGATTAATGTCATTCATGAGAATTTCTCTACATGGAGATGGAGAAAGTGGAGGTTGAGTGTAGTTGTCACCTTGAGGTGAGGGTGGATGATGTGTTTTAAAAGCTTTAAATTTATAATGACTGAAAATACCAATTTTATTATAGGCAAACACACGAGTAAAAGTATAACCCACATATGTAGTATAATATTTTTAGGTAAGACCAGGTTGTCCATAAGGATTTGAGTAGTATTCTAATAATCAGAAAAATAGACTTTAACAATTTTGTAAATAACTTTTTACCAGTAATAATAAAGATGACTACTCGGATAGTTGAAAACAATTCATAAGTGTTGGAAATGATTAAGACCTCGAAGATGAAACTTTAACTTATAAAAAGGATTTCTCGTTAGAAAACATTTTCACAAATTAACTTGATTAACTCAAGACTTATATTTAGTTGACTAGACCAAATGTGTCACTTAAATAGTTTAGCTACTTATTATATCAAAGCTTATTTTGTTTATCAGCTTACGAAAGTAGATTTCTCGACACAGACGTTAAAGATCATAGACAAATCTTTAAAACCACATAGACCATAACGGGTCTTTCGACCTATACCGATATGATTATATAATCTAAGATTGATAAGCAAAAACTAATAAGATAAGATATAACAAGATTGCAACATAAGCTTGAGATTAACAGGATTAAGATCATACCAAACACTTATTTATTATCATAACGTCACTGAGTAGTCATGAGAGATTTAGCCTCTCATGGCTATGAGGTTCATAACATAAGATGATTCAACATGAATTTCCATTATTCCAATATACTAATATGATATTCTACTTCGTTTTTGGTTGTTTGATCTTGAATCTTCGAAAGGGTGTGGTGTTTATGGTGTTTTGGTTATATGGGTGGAATGGATGAAGATTTGCTGATGAGATGATTGAGGAATGAAGAGAGGAATGATTTATGGGATGCTCTGAGAGTGAAAATTCGTCCTCTATTTATAGGCTGAAAATAGGTGAAAAGTGTGACACACTAAGATATTTATGCGGCGTACATTGGGTGTTAATGCACTAGCATTCAATTCTTCATTTAATTCTTCATAGTTGGATAGGACGTGCGCGCACACTTTATTTTGTGCGGCGTACTTGGGGTGTTAATGCACTTGTTTGACTGAGCTTTAATTACTTCTAACTTTGGGGAGAAGTGTGGCACACAATGGCAAAGTGCGACGTACTTGACATGTTTTGAGAGGAAGTGTGGCGCACAACTGATAAGTGCGGCGCACTTGCAGACTTTTCAGCTTGAGATTTTATTCTTTTCTTGCATCTTGATTTCCAATATGTGTAAACACTTGAGCTTTGTTCCTTTTTATCTTGAGATGTCTTCTAGTGAACCTGCAACATGCTATTAAGTATCGAAAGTTCACGAGAAATGATTAAATATATACAAATAACGCCACCTAAAACATGTATAATTTGGGCGTTATCAAATCCCTCCACACTTAGCTGTTGCTTGCCCTCAAGCAATCAAAGCGAGAAAATAAAATCATTTATCGTGACGTGGAGAAAATTTGGATTTTACAAGTGTTTACAGGTTTAGATAATTTTTCAGGCATTGACATATAACGTAGCACCTCACATAGGGAATGTGTTTGATTTATAATTCACTCAGTTCACTCAGATAAGGTTTTATATACATATTTTTTATGTGGAGACACTCAATTTGCATAGACATAATCTAGACAGCTACCATAGGCTTGTACTTGACACATAAACCTGACCGAAGGGCGGAACTTGATACTGAAGCGGGAGCATATACTAATCTTCATGTGCCGGAACTTAAGCCTTTATTTCTTTGAACTTCTATATATACTACACATTTTTTTTACCATCGAGATCACATATAATAATAACTAAGGCTTGGCACAGAACTTCATCTTTTAACTTTACTTCTTTACTTAGATTTTCCAGCAACTTAGCACTAAAGGGAGTGTTCGCAAGAACAGGAACTTACAGGATTCATAACATATGATTAATCAGGCTTCGATCTAGTAAATGATGATCAAGCACAAGGTCTAGAGCTTCTAAATTACCGGCTCACTCATACTAATTATCAACCAATACCATTGCTCTAGAAAAGGTGACAAAACGACATATACACATCCATAACGATGGAATAGATACATATGATTGCTCACTCCTTAACTCGAACAAGCTAAAGGCATCAATTATCTTGGGTACCAAAAGTGGGTACCAGAATTTTCTAAAGGTTTATAATTCTCACAATTTTTGGTGGGTTGATTTTTTGTGCTAGTTATAATGTCAATCCGGTTGGATTTGCCTTACTAAGAGCCTTTTTTTAATTTTTGTATGAATATGTTATTAGAGATTTTTAATTTTAAAGCTCGGTTTTGGACATATTTTTGGGCAGGGCAAACATGGAGGGATATGATTAATTTTTCCTATTTTTCTCCCCTCCACACTTAAGTTGAACATTGCCCTAAATGTAATAACTGATAATAGAGATAAAACAGGGAAAATTAAGGGAAAACGGTACTTCCCGGGGCATAGAGAAATGTAGCTGCGAAAGAGCTATCCTTGAGCAAACTTCATAATTTTTCCAAATCTTTAAGCTATATTACTTGCATAAAAGTAGATACAAAAGCACACAAAAAGAATTTTTTTAAAAAAAATAAATAAAGGATATGAATGAAAGAATGGAGGAGAGACTCCTCCACACTTAAGTGAAGCACGGGTTGCCTCCCGAGAAGCGCTTGATTTTTAAGAGAGTCATTAGCCAGACTCGAACATGGTGAGTCATTCTTTGGGAAAGAAAGGAGTAACTGCTTCCCTTTGGTCATTATAATCTTCTTCTTCATGATATAGTTTGAGTCGATGGCCATTAACAATAAATGTTTTTCCATTTTTTCCATAGAGTTCAACATACCCGGATGGATATTGATGTTTCACTACATATGGTCCTAGCCAACGAGATCTGAGTTTCGGCTGTTTGAATTTATACTTTGAGTGAAAGAGCAGAACCTTGTTTCCATGTTTGAATTCTTTTCTCATTCTTAGTTTTCTATCGTGCCAGACTTTGGTTCTTGCTTTGTATAATCGAGAGTTTTCATAGGCTTGATGTCTAAGTTCATCTAATTCGTGTAACTGGAACATTCATTTTTCACCAGCAGCGATCAGATCTGGATTACAATTCTTCAAGGCCTAGTATGCACGGTGTTCAATTTCAAATGGTAAGTGGCAGTTCTTTCCATATATGAGTTTGTAAGGTGTGGTACCGGTAGGTGTTTTGTAAGCAGTACGAAAAGCCCACAGAGCGTCATCAAGTTTTCTTGACCAAATAGCAGGATTATCTTTAACAGTCTTTTCAAGAATTCTTTTAAGAGCTCTGTTCGTGTTTTTAGCTTGACCACTAGTTTGAGGGTGATATGATGTAGAGAAACGGAGGTTAACTTCATAGTCTTTTCCATTATTTTGTTGCAGAAGTGATTACCTCGGTTATTGATTAGAGCTTTGGGCATTCCGAAAAGGCAAAATAGTTTCTTTAAGAAAGTGACAACAAATCAGGTATCATTAGTTGGTAAAGCCTGAGCTTCAGCCCATTTAGCTACGTAATCAACAGCGACAAGAATGTATTCAAACTTATACGATTTTGGAAATGGTCCCATAATGTCAATACCCTATATATCAAAAATTTCACATACTTGAATGTTGCTTAAGGGCATCTAATCACGTTTGGATATATTTCCCGTCTTTTGTCATGCTTCGCAAAGTTGAACTAGAGTATGAGCTTCTTTTATGATTGTCGGCCAGTAAAATCCTGAATCTAGGACCTTTTTAGCGGTTACATTTGGTTCATAATGTCCACTGGTTAGTCCGTGGTGACATTTATCTAAGATTGTTTGGGTTTTTGGTCTGGATACACAGCGTCTAATCATTCTGTCAAAACATACTTTAAAGAGGTGAGGTTCCTCCCAAAAGTAGTGTTTGAGGTCAGAGAAGAATTTGTTCTTTTGTTGATACGTCATCTCTTTTGGTATAATATTAGCTACCAAGTAGTTTGCAAAATCTGCGAACTACGGTTTATCTTTGGTGTTGATTTCCATAAGGGTTTCTCCAGGAAAGTTATCATCCACTTCACTGTCATCACTTGACTCATCATTTTCAATCCGGGACAAGTGGTCAGCTACAACATTTTCTGTACCTTTTCTATCCTTGATTTCTATGTCAAATTCTTGTAAGAGTAATATCCAACAAATAAGACGTGGTTTAGCATCTTGTTTCTGAATAAATTGCTTTAGAGCTGGAATATGATCGGTGTGAAACGATAGTTTTTGATTTGAATAGATAGGATTGTATTTTTCGAAGCAAAACTACAGCCATAAGTTCTTTTTTGGTTACGGTGTATTTTTGTTGAGCGGGATTTAGAGTTTTGCTTGCGAAGTAGATTGGGGAAAAATTTTACCATCTTTTTGACCTAAGACAGCTCCAACTGCAAAATCACTTGCATCACACAT
Organism: Tanacetum coccineum; assembly: GCA_026074375.1. Classification (NCBI taxonomy): domain Eukaryota; kingdom Viridiplantae; phylum Streptophyta; class Magnoliopsida; order Asterales; family Asteraceae; genus Tanacetum; species Tanacetum coccineum. The sequence goes on from BQNB010116549.1 coordinate 5,103, forward strand.
AAGTTCAAATGAGAAGATTCCAGTTTGGGCTTATGATTATGGGAGCACATGTGAGTTTCTCTTTCTAAATTTTGAATGCTTTTTTGACATTCATCGTTGAATTGAATGGATTATCTTTTTCAAAAACTAGTTTTATGGTCGGGCTATTTTTGAGAAATCTTTAATGAAACTTCGGTAAAATCCGTCATGTCCGAGAAAGCTTCTAACACCTTTGATGTTAGTAGGGGGTGAAAGTTTTGAGATTACGTCAATTTTCTTTTGTCAAACTTTAGTCTGCGCCGAACATGTGTCCAAACAGCAATTCCTTCTTGAACGTGAAGTGACCATTTTTCCAATTAGGACAAGATGGATCGTTGCAATGTTGGAGCATTTTATCGAGATTGTTTAGGCATTTGTTTAAAGAGTCTCCAAAGACGAAAAAATCGTCCATGAATACTTTGACGGATTCTTCAATCATGTCGTGAAAGATTGCTAACATGCATCTTTAGAATGTAGCTAGGGCATTGCATAGCCCGAAAGGCATTCGCCTATAAGCGTATGTTCCGAAAGGACATGTGAATGTTGTTTTTTATTGGTCTATAGGATCGATAGGAATTTGAAAATAGCGAGAAAAACCATCGAGGAAACATAATTATTTATTTCCTGCGAGTCTTTCTAACATTTGATCCATAAATGGCAAAGGGAAATGATCTTTTGCGGTTACTTCATTGAGTTTACGATAATCGATGCATACTCGCCAACCAATAACGGTTCTTGTTGGAACAAGTTCATCATTTTCGTTGGTGACAACTGTAATACCACCTTTCTTTGGTACACAGTGAATAGGACTAACCCAAGGACTATCGGCAATTAGATAAATAATACCGGTATCCAAGAGTTTCATGATTTCTTTCTTAACAACTTCTTGCATATTTGGATTTAACCTTCTTTGCTTTTGGACAATTGGTTTCTTGTCATCCAGAAGTTGTATTTTGTGTTTACAAAATGATGGACAGATACTAGGAATGTCTGTCATTTTCCAAGCAAAGGCTTCTTTACGTTTTTAAGGACTAATACAAGTTTGCTTTTATTTTGAGCAGATAGTTGAGATGATACGATTACAGGAAGAAAAGATGGTTCTTCCAGGAATACATATTCCAAGTTATCAGGAAGAGGTTTAAGTTCAAGATCCATAGGAGGTTCTTTGAGAGATGTTTTGATTTTATAATCGGTGTTGATGGTGATTTTCTTGAATGGTGGTTCTTCAGTATCGGATTCAGATTCAGAATTTTCATCGACAGTCATTGCCATGAATTTATCGAATTCGGAGAAAATTTCTTCTTCGAGAAGGGTTCCTTTGATGGAATGGAGGATTTTGCTTCCTTTGTCTAGAAGAGCATCGAGATCTTCTTCTAAGATTTCATCGATAAACATCGATTTTTTTTTTTTTACTTTAAAACATAGTATCATCGTTCTAAGTAAGAGTGTTTCATTGCAGTGTCGATAGTTAAAAAGGAATCATTCGTTCAATCCCAACTTCAAAGATTGAGTTGTCTTTGTTAACTCGAATTAACTGCTTAGCTAGTGTGAAGAAAGGGTCGTCCCAAGACGAGGGGAACTTTGCTGTCTTCTTCCATTCTGAAAATAATGAAATCAGCAGGAAAAGTGAATTTACCAACTTCAACAAGCATATTTTCAGCTATTCCAACAGGGTATTGGAATGACCTGTCGGCTAATTTTAGGCTCATTTTGGTAGGTTTAAGAGTTTTGAGAGATAGTTTGCATATAAGGAATATGGCATAAGATTAATGCTAGCACCAAGATCAGCCAAAGCATTACAGGAGAAAGTTTTGTTAAAATTACATGGAATAAGGAAACTTCCTGGGTCTCCGAGTTTTGGTGGATGGAACTTATTTTGGATCATCGCTGAACTTTCATCGCTTAAAAAAGCGCAGAAATTTGTTCGATTTTATGTCTGTTGCTTATGAGTTCTTTAAGGAATTTACCATAGTTAGGCATTCCGGCTAAGACGTCGACAAGAGGTACGTTGATTCGAACGGCTCGGATCATGTCGAGAAATTTTCCGTATTGGGCCACCATTTTTTCTTTTCTAAGGCATTGAGGATATGGAATCTTTGGTTTGTATGGTTTGGGTAACGGTGTTACTTTGGACTGTTTTTTGGGTTGTTTTTGGTTGTGGGTTTGTAGGTTCATCGTCGTCATCATCGCTATCGAAATGAAGTGGTTTTCGGAATTAATTCTGTTGATCATCCGGGTTATCTGGTGGATTATAGGATTTACCACTTATTGTGAATACGACATTCACATGCTCATTACGAGCTTGCGGTGGTTGATAAGCTTTGCTACCTCGTGGGTTTGGTTGAGTATTGCTTGGAAGAGATCTAGAAGGATGACCAGATTGCATGTCAGCGAGTTTGTTGAACTTATTTTCAAGGTTTTAGATTGAAGCTTAATGATTTTTTGCTACTGTTTTGAGTTGAGTTTTTAGATCTATAAATGTTTCTTTGACAAAGGCGTTGGTTGATTGTTTAGACTTCATGAAATCGTTGAATTTTTTCTGAAGATCGTAAGGTTTATCATCGGTATTGGATCGGTAGTTGTCTCGGTTGTAATCATTCCGTCCGCTTGAACGCCAATTATCGCGATTCGAGTCTCGGTCGCGGTAATCATTGTAAAAACGAGTCTTACAGAAAGTTTGCATGAATTTAGCTTCTTCTTCATGGGACATAGGCATGTCATCATCGTCAAGATCGGGTGTTGGTTGTTTAGCTCGAGATTGGAGTTCTTTGTACTGAGCATCCATTTTCATGGTCATGGCATCCATTCGGGCCATAATTTTGTCAGTATCGGTGTTACTATTACCTTCATCGGCGAAAGCAACAGTTTTCTTAAGAGATGATTTGGTTTTTTGATTTTTAGCCCAATCGAGCTTGAGTAAGACTTTATCTTCGAGAAGCTGATAAGCTTGATTTGGTGTTTTATAGAGGAAAATACCACCAGCTGCGACATTTAAAACTTCTTGGGTTATTTCGCTGAGACCATGATAACTTTTTTTGATAATATTGCCTTTGGAAAGGTTATGACCATCGCAGTTTCGGAGCATTTCCTTCATACGAAACCTAAGCATCAGTTAGAGATTCATTTTCATGTTGAGAAAAAGCACGGATTTCTCTGAGGAGTCGATCGAAAAGAGATAAAGAATCGGCTAATGAAAGCAGTTCAAAGTTCATACCATGTTTCAATAGTTCCTTCGTTGAGTTCGTCCAACCATGTTTTTTGCTTCACTAGTGAGTGATAGGGGAAACATCATCAGGCGGACAACTTCATTTTTGGTATCTCTGTATTTAAACACATCACAGATTCCGAGGAATTTGTAAATGTGTTTATGAGGATCGGTTTTGGTTCTGCCATCAAATTGGTTTCCTTTGACGAGAGTCAAGTGGTTACCCTTAATAGCAAATTCGTTTGCGGTTTCAAGAATGGTGATTGCGGAACCGGGAGTTGGAGCGACAACATGGTCAGGAGCCCACATGAGTTCATCATCCATTGGATCGTAATTTCGAAGAATATCAAGAAAGTGACAAAAGTAATAGATGTCGAGAATTGACGGATAGAAAATTCTTAGGGTTGAGGTGGATTATGTGACAACCGTGATTTGAGCAGGTTAGTTTAAACCTTTAGAAATGGCTAAGAGTTCATTTTTATGTGTGTAAGTGTTGTGCTATGTGAATTTATGTGGGCTAAGTGAGTTAATTATGTGCTTGATTTCATTTTGAGGTGTATGGACATCTCATTTTGAGTGTGTTTGAGTTTGGTGTTCTGAAGTTATTTCATTCGCTTCGAGTTTGATGCCAACGATCGCTATCCTTTTCACTCAAAGACCTACAAGGTGCATACAACATCTCGCGGATAAGTTCTTGAGATATACCCCACCGACCGCCCCCCCCCCCTCCATCCCATCCTCCTCACCCAACACCCAACATCCCCCCCCCCCCTCCCCCCACCCCCCACGTCGCGTCCCCCGTCCCCCCGCATCGCACGTGCACTCCGTCCAAACCATACCGTGCGTCTTGAAGGATTCTTAACCGCGGTTTATAAGGAACACGTGTTGATATGAGGAACGGAATAATTGGTTGATAATATGAAGTTGGTAGCGTAAATTTCATATATTAGAAAGAAAGTGATTTTAGAAATGAAAAGTTATTTTTAGAAAGTTAGTTTAATAAGCAAAAAGGTTTATCAAATTATGTTTTAGGTTTTTATAAAACTTAAGGTATTGACGTATTAATTAAATAATAAAAGATAAAAAATTTAAGACATGATATAGTAAATACGAATTTTAGACATAATAAAAAAAAAGAAAAAGAAGAAAAAAGATAAAGGCCCAATCCTAGTAGGACTCTAAAAAAAAGAAAAAAAGGAAATAAAAGCCTAATTAAACTAGGACTCTAATTAGGAATTATCTAGGATTATTCTAGGGGCTTATAAATACAAAAAATAAAATCCCAAACCCCCCTATTGCTTGTTCGGCCGATCCCAAGAGAAAAAGAAGGAGAAAAAAATTTAGGGTTTTGATTTTGTGAAGGAAACAAGCTTTAAGGTATGTTTAGTTTTTCTTAATTAGTTTAATCATTGATTTAATTCATGTAACAAGAGTTATGGTGGATCTAGGGTTTCATAATATTCTGTAAATTAAAGTTTATAATCTAATTAGGGTTCTTAGTAATCAATTAGATGCGAGTTGGTGTAATCGTTAGGGTTTAGATCGCGTTAGAACTTGATTTAGGTTTGAGCAGAATTTAGGGCTGTGTTGTTTCGTGAATATCTAGAGGTTAGAAGCATGAATTGATATGATTCCGGTGCCTATGATGAAGCTCAGTGAGTCTAGTTTCCATAACATCCGGCCTCGAAAGTTTTTAAGGTCGGGAAGTCATTCAAATGTTGGTTACAAGAAAGGTTGTCAAAGCAGTAAATTCGGGTCAGATTTAGGTCAGATTACGAGGTGTAAAACCCCCACTTAAAATTCGAATTAGGATTAGCCAACCTACAGGAGTTTAGTTCTATGTGTCTATTAAAAATCCCCCAAAGGAGAGCTTCTGATTTGGAGTCTAAGTATGGTTTTTAGGTCCAAACTTTTTAGTGTTCGTTCAGATCCGAAACTGAGTAGTTAAAAGTTTGATTTTATTTGGGGCACTTAAGAGGGGATATAAATTAGTGGAAAAATCATGGAGATAGTAAACTCATAATATTGAATGCGTGATTTTTGGTAAAATTTATAAAGGTCAGTAGGTGTGGTTTAGAAAATGGTATAGTGACACTAAAATTCTGCATTTTCGGGTAAATTGTTGAACATTGAAAAAGTGTGTAAACGAATTGGTAAATGTTGGGCATGGTGTCGGGGTGACCCATGAGGGTAAATAAACACCTTAGACATCCATCATATGATTGTTACATGGGCATAAGCATTTTGGCTTAGTCGCGTGTAACATGCGTTTGTTTGATTTTATAGTTTTGTGCAAGGAGTTTGGAAATTGCTTAAGCATCAGGTGAGTTTCATAGCCCCTTTTTCTTATGTTTTCTTGGGGTGAAAATGATGCTATGAGTTTAAATGTTTTAGTTACTGTGATAATGTGTTTTAAATGAGGCATGGGCTATACGAGACTATTGTATGTTATGTGCTACTTGCTAATATGATATGGATTGTTGTGCTTGAGCGTGACCGTCTCAAGGCATTGATGGAAGTGAGCGTGATCGTCTCGTTGTTGTGGATTGTTAATAGTGAGCGTGATCGTCTCATTGTTGTGGATTGTTAATAGTAAGCGTGATCGTCTCATTGTTGTGGATTGTTAATAGTGAGCGTGATCGTCTCATTGTTGTGGATAAGGATATGTTTGTGATGTTTGAGCGTGTGCGTCTCAATGTGATTGATGTGATTGCATGTTAGCTTGTATGATAGTTCGTTGTATGTTCTGCTATGCTATGTTTTATTTATCACAGTGATTTCAAAGCGAGTTATTGGCGTGTTTTAAACCTATGACTCTCACCAATATTATGTTGACGTTTAAGCATCATTTTCAAGTGAGCATCATGAGGATAAGATAGAGAGAAGTGGCTAGAAAGAGACCATAGGTTGTCATGGAGTTTATTGCTTTTATGTCTTGAATATTGCATTATTTGAATTATGGATACTTGTTGCATGTCTTTCAATTGGCGAGAACTTTCATTTCATCAATAAAGACGCCTTTTGGATTTGGATTAGTTTTATGGGTATTGTTAGGACACTTTGTGTCTATACCTTTCTTATTTATTGCATGTAGAATTCTCTTTATAGACGCCATTGTGTTGTGATGATATTCATGATGTTACGCCTCGAGTTTCTGCCTTGGCGGGGTGTGACAAACAATTAGTAACAAAATAAGTAAAACCAAACACTCTTACGGGCTGTAAAACAGCAAGCCAAACGCCCTAGTGGCTGTTAACCAGCGAGCCAAACACCCTCCCTTGGGTGTTAACTGCCAAAACAAACACACCCTTTGCGCTGCAAAACCAAACGCACCCTTATGGGTTGAACCAAACACCCCTGTTGGGTGTTAACTGCAGTCCCAAACACCCCTGTTGGCTGTGTTAAACGCAGAACCAAACGCCCTTGCTGCTGCTACAAAACGCAGAAACAAACACCCCTTTGGGGCTGTAAAACGCAGCAACGAACACCCCTATTTGGGCTGTAAAACGCAGCAGCGAACACCCCTATTTGGGCTGTAAAACGCAGCAGCGAAGACCCCTATTTGGGGCTGATTACAAGCCGAATCAAAGTAACCAAAAGAAAACTAAATCAAGAAAAAGAACATAAACTTAACGAACAAAACCATTTTAAGTTTGTTATTAATTTTACAAAATATTTAACCATCCAAACTCGAAATGAGGAGTGGGGTGATGGTGGTTTAGCGGCGGCTGAATGTCGGTGGTGTACGGTGGCCGTGGGGGTGACAATGGTGGTGACGTCGTGGTGGGGCAGCCGATGGAGGTGGCGGCTGTTGGTGGTCGGGGTGGGGATGAAGACGACGAGGTGGTGGTGGTGGCGTGGAGCACCCGCTGTGGTGGCGGCGAAGGTGGGGACGAGGTGATGAGGTTAATGATGGTGATAAGGGTGGCGTGATGAGGTGGTGGCTGGTGGTTTAGGCGCGGCTGTCGCCGGAATCTCGCCGAAATCTGGCCGGAAAAAGAGGGAGCGGCGCCGGAAAGTTGGTGGGAAGGGAGGAGGTAAAGTGTGTGTGGAGGCTAGGTATAAAATGAATGAAACCCTAGCACACTAGCTATATATATTGAAAAGTTTTAAAAAATGTAGCAAGTGTAGTATAGTTTAGGGTAAAAATTATAAATATTCTCACAGGGACTAAAAGTGAAATTTTCGTTAAATAATGGTTCGGGACACGTTTAGGATAGTTAACGATTGATTCAAAATACAAAAATTACGCCATTGCGTTCCAAATAACGTTTCCCATAAAAACGAGTATTTACATGACTAGTATTTTATAAATGTTTTTATAAAATATTTTTAAAATGTTTATTATTTATTCGGGTATCATGGGTAAGCGTTGTCCGTAAAAATAAAACTTTAATTTGAGCATTCGCGTTTTTGAACAAACGTTTTTGAATAAAATGTAAAATAATTTTATTAAATATTTTTATTTAATAAAAAGTGATAATTAAATATAAATTTAATTATTTTTGTGTCGGTACGCGTTGTGTTCAAAATTTTGCAAGGTTATTTTAGTCGCTTTCTGCTTGGTTTCAAGTCTCGGGTAAAACTGAAAAGTTGTCTGGAATGTCGTTTTATGTCAAACGCTAGTATACCCCATAATTAATAACTCATTTTGTCGGGTCGTTTTTTATAAGTCAATTTAGGAATAACATATATCTTCTTGTTTTCAAGTCAAATAAGTTTGAAAAATAAATTTGTAAATGAGAGATAATAATAATTAGGATTTATTATTTAAATACGTTTCAAAAATTTACCGGCTATGCGGTAATCGTTTTTATGTGACCGTAAAAGGTCAAAAAGTCAAGTCGAAACCAAAAAGTCAAAGGGTAAAACAGTTATTTAAAGTTCTGAAAATTTCGGGTTGTGACAACTAATAGCTCTAATAGACTCCACCGGAACAACCACATCAACCTCGTTTCTCCCCGGAGTAAATAAAGTGCGAAAATTCATCGGCTTCCTACTTGGTGCAGCAGTAAACAAATTAGCATTGGTTTCAAGTTGACAGTAGGACTATTCGGTGTCTGCCTCACATTCACATCGTCAGTATTCACTGTAGCATCCAAAGGCTCATCCACAGCAGACGAGGATACCACAACCGTATCTTTTTCTGCAACGTTAGCCGAACTTTGTTGTTTTTCCTTTACACCTCTCCCTCCCTCACCTCTTTCTGACTCAAAAAACCACGCTTCATACTTAATACATACGAACCCTAACAATAAAACCCCGTATAACCACGAATCAACGAACCACAAGAATGATAAGCATAAGCATATAAAACGGTCGAACAATGACGAAACCAAATTAGACTTAATCATATCTCAAAGCAAATTAATTGGTCGCAACCATTAATTGGACACAACAATAATAAATAAACCACAAAGACGATTGTAGCAAAACCTAACAAAAAACAAAAAAGTCACCTGCCTATAGTAAACCACTAATCGGTCAATGCAAGAGAATGAATTAATAAAGAATATTAAAAGCACTCCATATGCATATGCACGATTAATAATTTAGATGTAGTAGGGACGAATAGTGTGGTCGGTTAGGGATAAATCGCCAAAATCGCCGAAGGTTTTAGGGAGAGAGCAAAATTATAGATTTTCTTAAAGTCCATATTTTCATGTTTTCAGAATTAGTAGTTTACCAATGTTCATTTTGCTATAGGATGAATCGAAGTTTCGAACATATACTTTTTTATAAATTACACGTCATCCTTTATCAAAGTACCCGTCATACTTTTTGTGTAAACCGTATATCAACTAATTCATCAAACTAGCATATCAGATCGATAATTTCAAATATACGATCATTTGAAGAAGTTCATCATGTAATTAGACACATAAGCCATGTTATACCACATGATAATCATATGAACATAAGTGCCATGCTATTACTGGTTACCTTTTTTTCAGAAACAAGGATTGGGAGCCCGCGCTTCGCTGCGGGGGTCGGATTTTATGTTGTTTACTGAACGCTTGATTCTTCATACGGGATTGGCTAATACTGATAGACTATTGTTTGCTTGGCGCCTGCAAAAAAGAATGGGTGAATATTGAAGTCTGAAATCACTCTTTTTTCATCATAAGGAGATGGTTAAATGGCTCACCCTGAAAAAGTTAGCTAAGAATGTAAGAAGTCAAACGGGTTAAATGGGCTAAAACCCACCCAAATTCTGTCTAAAGTGTTGAAAACTCCAAAGCTGTTAGATGTTTTAGTTCACATGTACATTATAGTGCCTGCTGCATATCAGGTCTTTTCAAAATAACATATTTTTGTGCAGGTTACAGGTTACTCTACTTGGTTGTTTACAAAAGCTGGCACATTGTTGTCCTTGACTTCTACTTGTTTAAGCAAGGGATCAAAAATCGTCTTCGCCATTAATATCCTTTCAAAACTCAGCTTATCTTCATATACCTCTTTTTCAGTCTTTTATGCCAGTCCAGCAGCAGAGTAATCATCCTTCAAATCCACTAACTGTTAGGAAAAAGAATCACATCAAATTGTTGTCGCATATACTACATAAATGTATAAACCATGGGGATCACAACGGTGCACCACATGCATTCAAAATATATGTACTAAAGTTTAAGACTCAGATGATTACAAAGCTAATATATCACTATGTATCTCATAATCGCATATCCGTAATTGCAACAAAACTAAGATGCTTCGTTCCTTGTTTATTGATCCAAAGTACTCGATAACTTGTGCCACTGAAAAAAAAAGCTGCTAGTCTAGTTATGACTTAGTCAGTACCTAAACTTGGTGCCTAATAGACAGCAATGCATCATTAAAGTACTTGTTTCAAAAGTTTACTTACATATGTTGTTAATTACTAAAGTGCCTTTCTAAGGGGATAAGTGAATATGAAGCTCAGGAACGAACTCAGAAGCTACGCAAGAACTAAGTACTTTTTTCCCGTCCTCTATCACAATAAACAATCATTCAAGTCGGTTTCTAACTTATGCTTAATATCGTGGAAGTCGATATATAGACACTGTACCTAAACACCTACACAACAATCAGAATCGTCTTTGCCATTAGTCACCTTTCTAAACGTGTTTTATATTCATATACCTCCTTTTTAGTCTTTTATGCCAGGGATTACCTTAAATGGGCTAACACGTGCTCATTAATTCTTACTATCACCTTAATTCTTGATTGTAATTATGAGATTGAATAGTTTGTTCTCGCTTCTATATATCATAGCTCACATATACTGTTTTCGAGTCGCATCTTTAGTCTCATGCGACCATCCATATCAATAGGCTCTCAAATAGAGTCTTCCTTGAGATAAGCTCATAAGGCGAAACATAAATTTGGAACAGCTGATGTATAAAAAAATATTAGCCGAGGCTAGAAAAAAGATTACTTATCAGAGATTAAAAAAAAATTAAACATCTGATGTATAAAAAAATGCTATAGCCGAGGCATGATATCAAAATAGATTCAGATGTTTCTGCCTGCAGCTTCACTTTGATTTTCTTCTTTCATTTGGCAGCTTTGGATTGTCTGTAGTTGGATTCTGCAAGAAAGAAAAAAAAGTTAAATTGCTGTGCGATGTGGTTGCCTTTTTTTATGGAGATAAAAAGTGAAATCAATCAAAATAGATTCAGATGTTTCTACCTGCAGCTTCACTTTGATTTCTTCTTTCATTTGGCAGCTTTGGATCGTCTGTAGTTGGATTCTGCAAGAAAGAAAAAAAAAGTTAAATTGCTGTGCGACGTGGTTGCCTTTTTCTATAGAGATAAAAAGTGAAATCATAAAGACTACACAATATAGCATGCATGAAGTCTGCTGTGATTTGATCACCTGACCTGTGGTCATCAACATACTCAAACTCACCAATATAACCTGCAGCGTTAATCATAAATTCTGTTATCTACCAGGATAAAAAGTCTATATGCATTTGATCAGAGTGTAACAAATATTAAAAAAACGCTGACAAAAGCATACCATGTTTCTGCATGACCATAAGGAACTTAATGATCACTTTTAAAGAAATCCTGATCATCACTTGCGTGTTGCCCCTCTTCTCAGCATTGTACATGCTCTTAAGAGCGTCATTCAAAACGCTAACTGTCACAATCCTCACAAAATAAATATGCTGCAAGAAAAAGCCCCAACGATCAAAAAAATATTCAAAACAATTTCAAAATTAGAATAACACATAAATTCCTCATGACCTCAATAACCAAACACAAAACAGTAATGTGTAATCAATACTAATTAGGAAATAAGCACATGAAACATGTATAATGTAAGGTGAAACAACATTAAGGACCCATTACTATGTATAAGCAAATTTTTTACTCCATACGCCTTGAAAGCATCTGATACATATTTAGACCATAATGAAAGCATCTCAATGCACTAACCACTTGAGGTTTTTTAGACCCATGAACTCCTAAAAACCTATTATCAACATATATTTAACATTTACTTACTCACATATAATCAAATTACAATAGCTCATTCTTCATCAAAGTATTGCCCAAATAACTAAAGTGCATTAACCCATATTTAAGTCATTTTTTAGTGCCCAAAAAAGTTTGTTGAACACTAAGCATAAAAGCTCAAACCAACAGTGATTATAGTAAACATATAAAGTAGCAGGTAAAGATCTCAAGATTGTATCCAAACACCCCCTTGTCATTTTTTTATGCATGTGTACATCAGTACATATGCCTAATTGCCAATGCACTTTTTACCTTTGTGTGTTTTTTAGGCCAAGGGTGTTTGTTTCGGCTTATATAGCCGGCTTATGGCTATTTGGTTTTGGCTCTAGTTCATAAGCTCACTTTTTGTGTTTATTTTTGATACTTTTGCGTTAGATAAGTTTTATGACGGCTTAGATATAGTTTTTGTTAATGTCTTAAACTTATATAAGTTGAGAAAAAGTTTCAAAATAAGCCACAAAAAGTGGGCTTATGAAAGGTAAGCCCAAAACCAAATAAGCCATAAGCCGGCTATATAAGCCGAAACAAACACTATACACTGATTTTTCAAAAAATAATGAGGTTACGAAATAAAAGGTGACATCAGATGGCCCAAAAATAAGCTTAACCAAACACCACCTTATCAGTTTTTTTATGCATGTGTGCATCAGTACATGTGTGGATGTGCCTGTGGAATTTTTACCTGTGTGTGGTTCTGGGGCTAAACGAAATGGAGCATACCTTTCCCACTATCTGTAATCAGCTTTTGCAAAAAAGATCGACTATCTGTAGTTTCATAAAGACATAGATTATGAAAAAGTAAAAAAGTAAACAACCACCATCTTAAGGGGTACAGTAATTAGTAAAAGACATATATTAGCTAACGGAAGCATGAAATACCTGCTTGAGAAAGGCTTTCTGCCTCAGACTCGGCACGTTGCAAGAATTCATTTTTATCACCTCGAACATATTGGTGGTGCGGAAGCCATTGTCGCCACAGATAGGAGTCCTATGTAGAAAGTGCATCAGGAAGAAATTTAAGCGACATTCAAATCGAGAGAGCCTAGCAAGGCTAGCTTGATCACATATAGTGAAACAATTAGAAGCTCAGATGCTTAATTTGTACCTTCCAATCTTTTAAGACCTACCTGATACAGTGTCTGAATGCAAATTCGCAAATGCAGTCAACATCATAGATATAGCGAATTCTGCAATATAAGGAAAACTATGTAAGATACTATTGTCGCACCTTCAGGATAGATTTCTTTTTATGTTCTTAAATTTCGTTATTTTTCCTGTTTGCTCGACCACGAGCCTTGGACATTGAATTCCAACAATACGAACTTCAAAAGATGTTAAATATTGATCATACCAGAATTCTGTAAGGATATTTCTCTTTATCCTTGAAGCATGTAGGGCTAACTCGACCCACTGCAATCACGCCTCAACAATTTCGTTTTTTAATGGCACCAATTAACGGGAATACGGAGCGAAGTGAAAGTAAACTTTGTTGCTTTGTTGATGCTTGTTAGGAAAGGACACCTTTGAATAGCTTGCTCGTTAGAGAAGCAAGCAGATGTATTCTCACTAATTCCCATAAATAAAGAAGCCCTTGCTTCCTAGTGCCAAAATTCCTGCATATATCAGACTCGTTAGACCATATATCAGACTCGTTAGACATATCAGACTCGTTAGACATATCAGATCGTAAGTATAACTATTCAACAACAATCGACACATAAAGTCATTAACTTTATAGTATTCAACACAATTAGCATACCACTAACGAAAGTTTCAATACCAGCAGGCCCAAACACCCGATAAAAGGGATACCTAAAAATCCCTAAAAACTGTGATTTTACAGCCTTGCGGATGACGACCCGATCTCCCCTTTAAAACTGCTGATTGGAATCGGCGCCAAACACCCCTTAAAAGTCGATCGATTTTAACGTGCGAGAATGTTGTTGGGAACCAAACCATTTTGACCCAACCACACATCCGCATTTTTAATTTCTCGACTAAAGCTTACTTATTTCTTAGTTTTAAGCACGATGTCGTTGTAACGAAAAATAGAGAAACTGTAATGTCAAATTCGTCACGAATTAAGAACAAAATAAGCTTAACGTATAAGCTCATAAACCTAAAAAAACAACTTATTAGTTTTTCCCAAGCCCATAAGCTTGCTAAGTAATCTTTAGGTTCAAGGTCGGATAGGAGTTTATTTTGTTTTATCTTGCCTAGAGGCCGGTGGATATTGTGACGACATGACCCCAACAGTGAATTTCCGTCTAATGCTACGCTATGCTTTAACATGATTCTAAGTGGATAGTTTTTTAGCCAAAAATAGCAAAAACCTGAAGAACATGTTACACTATGGTTTAACACAATTTTAACAAACAGTATAAAGATTGTTAAGAAAAAAACCACAAAAATATACTATACCAATCACATTTCTTGCAAACACTCAAACAAAACCCCATAAATTTCTAAAATTAACCAAAAAAATTATAAATTTGAGACAGATTGAACAACATACCCTTAATTTGAACCTTGAATAATTGTTAATTTAATCCTAACTCATCTGCTTTCCTGAAACAAAAGATCAAAATATTTAGTATTATGCATCTAATAAAGAAATGATTGAAAGCCATAATCACAATTTATTTGAAACCATTTATTAAAATATTATTAGATAAACAGACCTTGAAGATTAAATTAAATGTTACCATGGATTGTAATCTCAAATTGTTTGTAATCATTTGGAAAATCATATTTATGCATAAAGTTAAGAATCAAACAAAAGGTGTATCGGTGGAGCGAGATGAAAAATCGATCCCACTCGCCATTTTGGCCCTTGGATACGTGTTCTTCTTTCATACACAATTAATCGAAATCATCTGCATGTGTTTTAAGCGTTGGGATGAAGAGAGAGAGAGTGACATGGTAAGTTTATTTCAAAAATTATAGATTTGGTACGTGTACTTTCATAAAGTGTTCTCATTTGCATATTTTGATGATGTGTCACGTTATTGATGTGTTATGTGTCAGCCTATCACGTATGACACGTCATCAAAATGTGCAAATGAGAACACTTTATAAAAGTACACGTACCAAATCGATAAGTTTTGAAGTACACGTACCAAATCGATAAATTTTGAAAAGTTCGTCTACGGTTTTATCCCAAAATTTAATGGGAGATAGAATATTAAAAGGTCGGGGCAAGTTGTTAATTTCCGGTGGGTTCCGGCCAACATCCAGCGGGTTCCAGTCGGTTGCATTTAATGTTTTTCCACCAGAGTGCTGGCTTTTAATAAATAGTTAAATTTATTCAATCAAATATATTTTGTTATTGTTTCAATCTATCAAATAATGGTTATTTATCGTTTCATTGGTACCGATAAAATAAACCTGGAAAATTATATTTTCTTTTATTCCACATGCATGCTAACACAATAACTATTGCCAAGTAACCATATTTCCTTGAATGACATATATGAGATTTTTAAACTCATTTTTCATTAACACTGTGTTCTCTAGTTTTTTTTTCTAAAGAAAGGAAAAAAACATGAAGGAAAACATAAATAAATGGTGTTCTCAAGATTTTTTTAAGAAAGAAGGAACGAGGAAGGAAAGGGGAAAGGAAGGGACCTTCTATGTATTTTGTTCCAAATTGGTTCCGTCCAAAATTGGGGGGTAAGGTGAGGAAAGAGCTGTGTAACAGTTACAAGTTTTATAAAATTACAAATTTAACCCTATTGACCTAGACCTTTCTTTCTCCCATAACACACGATTACACATCACCCTATCACACAATCTTTGACTTTTTTTAAGAATACAGGTATTCCGCTTTCTCTATATTTCATCTCACAAAAGTGATAGTAATGTTTAGTTATCACACTTTATTAATTTTTTGTTCATATAATAGTTATGCGATCAGATGTACCATTTTTTTGTGAGTAAAAAGCAAACCATGAATGAGGTTTCAAGAATTATTGTTTCATACCAACGTTGAATGAATTACTGTACATTTAATTTATAAATTTATGCTTTGTGAATTAACAGTTACATAACAATTTATACAAGAATTTCGTTTGTGTATTAATTGTTAAAAGGGTATGTATGTAATATTATTTGGGCTGTCTTTTCTTTTCCTTATAACTGGAGAACACAAAATAAAGTAGAAACTTTCTTTATCATCTCTTCCCCTTATCTACCTTACTTTACCATACCTTTCCTTTCTTATAAAAAACAACTTGAGAACACAGCATAAGAGATGTAATTCATGAACATAATAGTTCCAATTAGATTTTAATTCTCTTAACATACCACTTCTGATCAATATAAAACGGTTCTGAAGTTTCATTTACATAACCATGAGTTTAAAATTTAAGATTCCTTAAAATCATGAATTGTCAATTAGACCCATATTCTAATCATGTAAATTTATCATATATTTAATATTCCAACACCTTGTCATGAACTCATGCAATTTACATATACGTACATGCATAAAAATTAACAAAGATGGATAAGAATTTC
>BQNB010116550.1:0-21343 GCA_026074375.1 Tanacetum coccineum
CTTCTTAGGATTAGCTCTGATTCCTTCTGACGTTACCATATAACCTAGGAACTTCCCTTCTTCCACTCCGAAGGAACATTTCTTTAGATTCAACTTCATGTTAATTTTCTTTAAATTATCAAAAGTTTCCGCTATGTCGGCCAGCAGTATCTTCTCGTCCCTGCTCTTGATTACCATGTCATCCACATATGCCTCCAAGTTCCTCCCTATTTAGGACTGAAAGGTCGAGTCCACCAGTCTTTGGTATGTAGCGCCCGGATTCTTTAACCCGAACGGCATTTTGGTATAGCAGTACGTCCCCTGATCCGTGTAAAATGCTGTTTTTTCTTCATCTTCCTTGACCATCTGAATTTGGTGATAGCCCTTGTAGGCGTCCAAGAAGCACTAATACTTGAATCTCATTACGGACTCTACCTTACAATCTATGTTAGGGAGAGAATAATAATCTTTTGGACAAGCTGAGTTTAGGTTTTTGAAATCGATGCACATCCTCCAGGTTCCGTCCCCCTTTTTGACCAAAACATGGTTAGAGATATACGTGGGGTATTTCACCGGATGGACTATTCCTGCCTTGACCCATTCGGCCACTTTATTTGTTACCACCCCACTTTTTTCCATTGAAAATGTTCTCCGTTTTTGGCACACAGGATCCAGAGAGGGGTTCACATTCAATGCATGTTCTATAGTCCGCCGTGGAATCGCCGTGGAACGCCGTTGTCATGTCGTGGGCTCCAAAAGAAGTGACTCACATGTTATTTGTAGAAGGACAATTGAGTTGATCCTTACCCGTTCGGATAATCTTCCACCATACGGTCACTAGTGGTTCCGGGAATGATGGTGGTTGACCATATTTCCGTACCTGCATTCTCCTTTCCCCTCTAGACCATCTTCTAATCGTCATTGATTCCTCAATCATTTGTTTATTTTGATCGTCTGCATTCAAGCCATAATGACTGCCCGGGTGACTAGCGTGGCCACCCCTCTTGGGGTTGGGAACTTCATCATTGAGTGAATAGTGGAAGGGATGGCTCGAAGGGTCTTTAAACCGGGCATCCTTAGGATGATGTTATAGGGTGAAGGATCTCGGACCACAATAAACTTCATTAAAGTTCTCCTGCATAATCATCTGTTACCGAAACATACTTCTAGCTCTATCTTCCCTAGCGGCTTTGATACTTCCCCCGCGAACCCTACTAAGTCCGTTTGAGTCTCTTTTAACCTACCATTTATCTTCGGATTCAGGTTTTCAAAACAGTGTTCGAACATCACTTCGACTGACGACCCCTCGTCCACATACACTTGCCTGACCAAGTATCCCTCCACTTCTGCTTTGACAATCAAGGGTTCTTCGGAAATGTCTTCGGAGGATATTGCCGGGAAAGATATGGGGATGTTCATCCATGACTCTGTTGCCTCTCTTACTTTCCGCTTCTTGTCCTTAATAGAGTTTACACTGATCACATTGATTATCTTTGCTTGTTGTGGATTATCTTGGCTGCGGGATCCCCTTCCCCTTTGGCGCACATCCTTCACCAAGTGATTTAGCTTTCCTGATTCCAGAGCCATCTCTAGCTGCTTCCTTAGTTGAATGCAGTCATTTGTGTAGTGACCTTTCTCCTGGTGATAGTCACAGTATCGATCAGTGTTTCCTGACTTCAACGGGTTTAGCGTTGGGCGGGGGACCGGGAGGCGTAGTTGCGTTTCAGTAGCCAAAATTTCCTTTGAATGCTTGGTCAAAGAATTGAGGGTGAGCACTGGTGTAACCCTGCGGTTGTATTCTCCTCTTGGAGAAGGGTATGGGGCCCTATCGTCTCTTGTTTTGCTCGTACGGTACGCGTCTCTTCCCTTGTAACTGTTTCTGAATTCATCTCTTCGTGACTCCACTGGACGAGCATTCCGGAACGGACGGGTGTCCCTTCCGTTGAAAGGAAGGGATATCTTGCGATGGGACTCCCCCGTTTCCCCTTTTGGGAGTTCAGTGTTGGCGTAAGCCTCCTCAGATCGAACAAAGTCATCCAACCTTTCCATCATCTCGTTCACTGTGGTAGGGACTTTATCTGAAAATCATTTGGCTAATTCAGGTGACTTAACTGAGTCCATGAACGACGAGATTTTCATGACTTCCGACACCCCCATGATAAATCATGTTTCCACCGTCCATATTTCTTTGAATGCTGTCAACGACTTGTTGGCCTTCCTGACGATCTTGGTGATTTCATGAGGTTATTTGAAACACGCCCTCCTCACGGAGTATCTAGCGGCGAATGCGTCTCTTAATTCCGCCCATTCGTTAATGCTGTCGTGAGGAAGGCGCTCAAACCATCCTCTTGTTGACCCGTCAAGAGTTTGTTGGAACATCCGGCACCACATAGGCATGGGTCATTCCCCTGAGTTGGCCGCACCGACGAAGCGACTCAAATGATCTTCCGGATCGGTGGTACCATCGTACAACTTGATATTAGTGGGCATCTTGTATCTTGGACCCGCAAACTCTATTATTCGGCGAGTGAATAGAGTTCTTCGAGCCTCCTTAAAAGTCTTTCCGAGGTCTTCGTCTACCACCTCCTTTCCTTTGGCAACGTTGTGTTCTTGCGCCCCTGTGTCTTCTATCTCGAAATCTAGGCGAATGAGGTTGCCTTTGTTTTTTCGATTGTGACTCTTTATAAAGGACTTGAGGGCGGATACATGACCTTCGATCTGTTCCTTTGTCAGAGGAGGAGGAGTCTCCTCTCGGTCGTCTGTACCTTCCGGACCTCCTCTCTCGCTCGGACCTGCCATCTGCTTCTTCGGTAGAAGAAATGTTAGGTCCCACGGATGGCGCCAATTTGTTTAAGTAGAATCTCGTATCGGATGGGATAAGCTGGATCCAAGCCAACCACGATGAGAATTCCTTGCGTATATGTGGATAAGAAAGAAAGACGCGTTAGCCTCGCCCAGGGGTGATCCCAGGACCAAGCTCAGGCGTGAGAGTAAGTATGTGTTGGAGCCGAAGGGGCGTAAAATAATATGTGTGTGTAAATGCAATAAATGCTACTTGAATAGCAGTAAATGAAAGGGGTATTTATACTACCTGAACCACTGTAGCAATGTACTGTTTCTGACACTTAGGAATTGGAGAAGCCGAGCTAGTCCTAGCTTTTGTGTCAAGCGGCGGCATTGCGTGTAGACAAAGTCCCGTAAATCCTGGGATGGAGACGCCCTTATGAGCACTTGCTATTGACCATTAGTCCGAAGAGATGCTCTAGTTTTTTCGAATTTGGCGTTTTGTCTTTTCTCTGGTCTCTTCGAATGTGCCCTTCCGGCGTGATTATGTTCCCTTCGGATGTTGTGCCCGTCCGGATATATACACGGACAATAAGTTTCATAATTGATTAAATGCTTAAAGACTAAAAGCAAATGATTACAAGTATATAAGTTACATGTAGAGACACAATTCAAAATTACATGCACCGTTACGTGATCAATATAACCAAAAGTTTGGAGACTCGTTATATGATTTTTCCAGTTGAAAAAACCTCTACAGTGATCATTTATCTCATGCATTGTATCAACTATAAAGTTTATCCTTCTATGTAGCTAACTGTTGTGTTTGTGAATAGGGGTGTCAAAAAAGCCGACCTGACCGGAACCCGATCCGAGCCTATTCGGGTCGAGTCACTCTGGTCAAAAATCTTATTCGGGTCATTCGGGTCAACCCGAATGACCCGAGTTCTAAATAGGGTCGGGTCTCGGGTTGAAATGTTTTGGCTAACTCGGGTTCGAGTCAACCCAATTGACCCGAATATTTTGTAAAAAAAATTTTCAATATAAATTAATAGATTTTCTATTTAAAAAAGTAAAAAAAAAAAGATTTTTTTTTGTCATTTTACTCAAATTCGGGTTGACCCGAACCCGAATTGACCCGACCCGAATTGACCCGAACCCGAGTAACCCGAGTTTTAAACAAGGTCGGGTTCGGGTATGGTTTTTTTGAGCTTTGACCCGAATTGACCCGACTCGATTGACCCGAACCCGACCCGACCCGATTCACACCCCTATTTGTGACTCCAATTAGTAAAAAAGGGGAACCATCACAGATTACACCGGACTTTAAATTAGTGGCTACCATCCAAGAACATAACAACAAATAATAAAATCAAGAAGTATTTGCGCAACACAAACAATAAACAAATAAACCATATATTACAACACGATCATTTAATGATATAGTATACACTACACAAACAAAAAATTCAATTATAAAGATTACAAAATCATACATGTAATTATGGGTTACTTACGAAGGAGATAACTTTGAAGGTTAACTTAGTAGAAATAGGTTTAGCTTGGTGAAGTTGAATTTTAGAAAGAAAGTTGATCATCTTTTGATTGAGTTTTGAGAGTAAAATTTCAGATTTAAAAATTGTTTGATCTCTACCTAAAACCTTTGAGTCTTTTTGATGATATAGTGTCGCGTTCTTTCACATGGTGTCGTTCTAGATGTTAAAAGTAACTTTAGTTGGGTTAGTTGGTTGCAACATCCGATTTGATTTTCTTTGTAATTTTGCTCTCTATTGCTCCTTGCAGTGTGTTTGTTCTAATAAGTTGTCGTTCAAAAAAAAATTCATAATTGTACCACATATCGAGGTCCTATATTCTAGAGTCTAGTGTCTACAGCCCAAAAGCCGGCTCTTATCAAAAAAGATTATTTGTAAAAGTTGAAATATTATTATTTATTATTTATAATATGTGTGGTTTGGTTTTACCCGCAAAAATCGAACCGCACCACATTTGCGGTTTTTATTTTTTTTTTTAGAACCGATCCGTCGGATTTTGTCGTGGTGCGGTTTTTTTGGGTTTTTTTTTTCAATTTTTGCGGTTTGCCGTGCGGGTTCTGCTCCCTAACACAACAACAACAACAAATCAAACAATCCTCACGGGGCGAGGTAATTAAAAAGTTGGGTTTTGCAGACATCATCACTCCCCCCCACACATCTCTATACTGACAAGATTGTAGAAGAAAGAGAGAAGTAACTATATTGTGATGGTTTAGCTCAACATCGACGTAAAGCTTATCTCTTATTAGGATCTAATTAGAAACAATCATATGAAAGCTTTGATAGAAAAGACTAATTAGAGAGACGTGATAGCAAAATGTTAAGATTCACTAAGTGATTCGATGGAAAAATTTCGAGTGCACCACGTTTCATATAAACTTCAATTTCTTTGTCCCTAAGGTAAATATGTTAGTTTGGATGGCCATTTAAGATCATATATAGAACAAA
Source organism: Tanacetum coccineum (assembly GCA_026074375.1). Classification (NCBI taxonomy): domain Eukaryota; kingdom Viridiplantae; phylum Streptophyta; class Magnoliopsida; order Asterales; family Asteraceae; genus Tanacetum; species Tanacetum coccineum. The sequence continues at coordinate 5,265 of BQNB010116550.1, forward strand.
TAAACATGTTAGTTTTATTTGGAGGGAGATTTAAAACAAACTTGAAGTTTTAAAATCTTAATTTATTAAATGATCCTCAAAAAATAAAATTGTTTCACCCACTCCGTGTAAGATGTGTTTGAGTTTGTAAGTAATTAGATTCTAAGCATCTAAAATATTTAGAGTTAATTAGATAAATTGTCCATGTGGTGTACCACAGTGACATCTTTCGTCCCAAAACGCAACTAGTTACAATAGTCATCCCCGTGGTTGACAATTTGGAGTCGACATGTCCTTTGTCCAAACAAACCTTAGTTTTTCTCGTTAAGTTTTGTCACGTGCTGGTCATGTGAGGGCAAAACAGTGCTTTTAAGTCCAAGTAAACCACAAGGACGGTTTTATGTAAAAATTATAACCTTTTTATAAAATTTTAAAAATCTTTTAAAAATTAATATTTTACTATTCTCTCTCATATGTAGTCCACAATGTGTCACCATTATCTTGTTACCAGAATTCATCACCTATGTCACCCACGACCAACACCACAACACCCACACATGTTACTCCACCATCCTACACCACCTCCGCTCTTCCACCACAAACACACCTACTCCATCTCCCGTCACCACAGCCACCACCACTACCAACCTCCATTCCACCACACCAATTATTCTTGATCGACATTGTTTTATGTTAAAGGGGATATTACCCCTGGTAAATATAAAATCACAAAAAACATTTTAAGTACGATGGAATGTGGCAGATAGGTACCACCATTAACCTCAAAAAATCGCGTTGACACACTTTATCTGCGAGTGACATGACCATCAACGAGACTATCTAATACAAAACTATAATATGATTGAGATCCACTTTCAAGGAGTTAGAATCAACACCACATATAGCCGCCAACCATACCACAAGGAGTGAAATATGCCTATATAAGATGCCTCCTAAAAAAACCTTCCCAAGAAAAACCCTATGAAAAAAACCTTGGCGAAAGAAAAAAGAGTACAACTCTCACCTGACACTCCTCTCTATATGCATAACCAAGAGCAAACTCACTACCAAAATCAATAAAATCAGCCCTGAGCCGACCCTTCAAGCAAATAGGATAGCAATCAACAATCATCATGGAAAATGACTTATAAGAGAATCTGGCATCTTCCAAAGATGTAGATACATTTGGATATTCTTTGAATTCTTAAACTTGCATGAAAGGAGCTTCAAACGAACAGTAGATTTGATGACTTTGATGAATTGGTCTTTAGATCTCTTATGTTTCAAAAATAACCTGTTATTTCGCTCTTGCCAAATGAAGTAACATGAAGCTGCAAAGACAAGCTTAACAGTAACACTTATAGCCGTCCGTTTACTAGCCAAAGGGGTGAGAAAATCCACAATCAAACTCAGGGAAACCAGAACATTAGGCATGTCAATAAAGGATGTCAAGTGCTTGCAAACCTGCATAGAAAAAACACACTCAAAGAAAAGGTGATCGTGGGAATCAGGCTGCATGTCACAAAGAGGGCACCGAAGCAGGTTTAAGTAAGTATTACTACTGACATCCCATTGCTTCAGAGAATATTGAGTCTTGAGCTTGCGTTTAATGACCAGCCAAACATGAATCGCATCTCTAGGAATTTGATGCGAAAATCAAAAAACTCAAATTGGGTACCAATCATTTTGGTACCCTTAGGCCGAATACAATCCTAGGCAGCCGCCATAGAAAACAACACCAAATCAACATTATGATTTTTCCAACATAACCCATCAGCCACATTATAAAGAAGGCGTGGGACATTAATTGAGGATAAACTCGGGAATTTCAAAGACCAATCATTTGGCCAAACCCAATTACCATTAACAATAAGCTCACTAACCTTGGAAGAAAGCTAAAAGGCGGCTTCATAAATATGACGATTAGGAATAATATTAGAGAGGGCTAATAGAACACCAATTATCAAACCAAGCAAAAACTGTCAAACCATCTCGAAGCCTATACCAAATGTATTGACGAACCAACGGGCGGACCTGGAAAATTTTGCACCATCCCAGACATCATATCACGCAGGGGAATTTCCCATAAAGTACGACCTTTAAGCTTATAAGTGTGTATCCACTTAACCCATAACGACTCCTTAAGCGATCGGATACTCCATAAATGAGACATAATAAGTGTTGGAAATAGTTATTGGATAACCTTAATATTACACATAATATTCTACGAGCTAGGTATAAAAAATTAAACACATATAGCAACTATAATTAACATAAAAACATAAACGATAAGGACGTACCTCTAGCAACCAAGCTAGTGAAGAAACGAGAGCTTATTGAAAATACGCATGCGTATTAAACCGTGCAAAACCGAAACCCTTCTAGTTGCTAAAGTAAGCAACCTCTACGCGTATCCACACTACACGTTAACCAGTACCACCCAAAATATGTATAGTTCCAAGAAACCAACGAAAAAGAAATACAAACTCAAAAACTTTAGGTTCCTTTCATGGGGATCCTTTAAGACGCGTGAGCAAGAGAGAAGAGAAGACAGGGATGAGAATTATGAGCTAATGACCTCTCCTTATATACTAGGTGAATTAGGGCATACCTAATTTACATAGCTTAGGGCCAAAGCTATCTCAAAACCCAACCCATCCTTCCCTAGGGCCTATGGCCGGTCGAAACCCACACCAACACCTTTGGTGTTGACTTTTTGACTTTTTCAATATTTATGTATAATTACATTTAATTACACATTAATTAAAAAGCCTTAAATTTCAAAAAATCATCCTTATGGTTTAGCCAAATTGCACGTTTGGTCTGCGTGGTATTGAAATTGCAAAAATCATCTGTGTGGCAAACCTTGGGTTCCACTTTTAGTTTTAGTCCTTGTGAAACTGAATGGGAAATACCTGTCTTCTTCCTTCTATAATTTTTCTTTTGAGTTTTATTATTTTCTACACATAAATTATAGAACACTTGAAGATCTTTTTACCTTTTCTCAGATTTAATCAAAAACACAAAAGTTATATGCTCTTCGCCTTTTTTCAGATTTAATCAAACACACCCAAATTATATTCCCTTGATATTATATTAATCCTCTATTATCAAAACAAAAACACTCCAAAATCTATAATTATAACTTCGACCTCGTATCATTTACACCAAAAACGCACACTCTCTTTAACCCGATAATAATAGCTATATTGTCAGTATGCTACTATTATAGTCAATGTTCATTAACTAGAAAAAATCGCAACAGGAAGGCTGAAAAATACTGATCTTAAAAAAATTCATCACATGCCACACACCGCAATCCACACAATCAACATATCATCCACACTGAAACATCATCAAAAAAAAATCTTAACTTACCCACCACCATCTCATTCATACTAAATCAAGATTCGGGAAAACACATACAAGTGTACACACAAAAACAAATACCCATATCACAGATCTACAAAAACGAACAAAAATAAATATACACACAAAAACGAATACCCTCGTGGCCTTAAATTGACGCCGGAAAGATGACAATTTAAAAAAAATTATGTCAAGCCGTTTTGGTCTTGGGGGAAGGTTTTGTTAGATGATTATGAATAGTTTGGTATGGTAGTTATGACAATTATGGGTTATTGTGTGTGTTTTTGAGGATGAATTTTATTTCGACTGATAAAAGCACAGTTGTTATTGATTTTGATTTAAGGTTTGTTTATTTCGATCTTGGTTTTATGATGTTATTGATTTAGTGACAATATATGTAAATGTGATGAATTTTTGTTTCAGAAAAAGGCTGGTGTGTTGTAGGATTTGGATCTTGGTTTCACAAGATATGTAAATGTAGTGAATTTTAGTTTTGAAGTTTAGGTTGGGTATGTTTGTATTTGCATATTCAGAATTTGATTTGTACCAAAGTTAAAGATGATTGGTTAAAGATAAATAATTATGTGTCAAATGTGTGTTGCTTATGTTTTAGGTTTTATAAAAAAATCTGGAAAAGTGATGGTCATTGTTGAATATCAATTAAAAGAAAATAAAAATTTTAAAGGGAAAATAAAGCTGGAAGAAGATGAGGGTATTTTGGTCATTTCAATTTTACCAAGGACTAAAAGTGGAACCCAATGTTTACCACACAGAAGATTTTTGCAATCTCGATACCACGCGGATCAAACATGCAATTTGGCCAAACCATAAGGACGATTTTTGCAATTCTTTTAGTTAATTATTCGTAGACGAACTAATTAACGATCATTTAGTATTCTAGTGTTGGATCATATATTAAATACATATATAATAAAAACACACACACACACACACACACACACACACACACATATATATATACTAGCTTATACGCCCGTGATTTCACGGGGTAGCTTAAAAGAAATGTATAATTAAGTTGTTCAAATAAAATATTTTCTTGTAAAATAATATTTAAAGACTGTAATGTGTGAAATGTAAAAATCATATACTACATATAATTATAGAAAACCGCTTACCTACAAACCCGTCAAAACCCATGATGACTAAACCGGATGACTAAATCTGAAACGAACATGCTTTAAAATAGTATAGCCAACCCATTCAAATCTGAACCGAACCCATTCAAAGTTGGTACCAACCCAACAAATTCAAAACTAATTGTAGCAATTTAGAAAATGTATATAAACTCACAAAAGTAAGCATTTTTATAAACAATGTATGGCAAAAATAGAGAAGCATCAAGAAGATAAATTTAAATCACTTTTATATCGAGTCATGTATATTAAAACTAATGAAGATGGATGGCTAAACATATATAGCCCCCTTTGAATCAGATTCTTGTTTATCTTGTTCTTCAACCATGAATTTGTTGTTATGGATATGTTTGGTGAAATGAGCGGTGGTAGTTAGCGGTAGCATTTAGCATTGACTGTTTATTTTACTAAAAATATGTGTTTGTTTTACTAAAAATATGTTTAATAATGTAGTTGTAATTATAAAAGTATCATTTAAACAAAAAAATGTTACTCCTTCCGTCCAAAAATAAGTGTCTATTTTGACTTTTCAAGGTCAAATTGGTTCAACTTTAACTTTAAATGTTTATTTGTGTTATATAATACTTGATAAAAATTATACTAATAGAAAATACACTTAAAACTCAATCCATTCATACATTTTCATTAAGTATAATGTAACACACAAAAAATAGTTAAGGTAAAAGTTAAACCAGTTTAACTCTAAAAAATTAAACTGGACATTTATTTTAAGACGAAATTAATAATTTAGATCCCTGATAAATTAGCATTTAAAAAAGTAAAATTTAAACAAAAATAATAATAAATGTTTGTTACCAAATAACCTTTAATATTTAAATGCTAAATGAAAAAATTGCTTTAGAAAGTTGTCGCCAAACATATCTTATAGCTTAGGAACATAGAAACACAACTAAAGAACGATGAAAATAGCTAACAACTTTGCTAGAAATTGTAAAGATGAATTTTTATTTCTAATGCGTAAAGAAAACAAAATCGCATAATCCTTTCCTTTATTTAGGCATGTATTTCAAATTTGTAATTAATCAGTTTACATTGTGGCAAATGACATATTATAAACATTTGTGATGTCATTAGTGACATCATTAATGACATAATTAGTGATGTAAGCAATTATGGAAAGAAGATTTTCAAAAAGATGTGTAGGTTTTATATATATATATATATATATATATATATATATATATATATATATATATATATTGTTAGCTTTAATTATATTAATTAATTATATCAAGTTTTAATAAATATTGGTATCTCACATATACTGTTGAAGGGGAGCTATCGAAATCTGAATTCATGCTATATCGTGGTATAATTTTTCTCCCCATGGAATTTTTATGTCAAAATTTTAATCAATTGGTATTCAACTACTAAGTGTTTTATTATTTAAATAAGGGCTGAGAAAATGTGATTAATATATATATTATAGAGAATTGATCTTTAGACTCTAGGTGCAACTCTTTCCTTTCATGTTGCTAAAACCTATTCGAATCTGGTGCAATGTGTAGGGGGAGTATTTTAACAAATAACAATTTCAGAAAATGGTTATATGGTTTCGATCTTTCATACCCAACATCCTTAATTAATTTCCGACGAATTCTGAAGTCATAAGGTGATTAGGTTAGGTTTAAGTCTACGATTCAACACAGAAAACCGGAGGGATCTACCCAAGGACACTCCATAGTTAGAAATTAGCAGTTCCTTTAGGTATGATTGGAGATGAATGTGATTAAGGGAAAACTGGCCGGACTAAGATTGAGCTAACAATGGAATATTCACAACAAGGTGTTAGTAATGACGTCTTGGTAAGCATTGAAGGGGTTAAAGAATGAAAAAGAAATGTATGGATAAAGGTGTGAAAGAAGAAAAGCATTCCAAAACAACTTAGGCCAGAGAAAAACGGGTCAATAAATAAATCTATCAAATCACAATGATGATTGTTGATATTGAAGATAGTGTCATGGACCCAGGTATGCACCATGCACAACCCTTCCCAGCATTCGGGTTTCTCTAAAAAACTTGTCCTCTTTGTCACGGAGATACACCACGTTATCTATTGACATCTCACTCCGAGATTGTTGATATTGAATAGGTGGCAGTCAGCTCCAGCCTCGATTTCTAAACCAAAAAGTGCACAAATCGAGTCTAGAGCCTAGAAGTGATAAAATGATAAATTATAAATCTCATTAGGACACAATGTCAAAATACACTTGTTGAACACCATAAAGTTCACAAGTTGTAACAAAGAGTCCTACGCATTATCCTTGAGATCTTGCCAGAACATCCGAGTGATACTTAAGTATTCACAGTGAAGATGGAAATCCTGCTTGAGCCAACATCAAACAAGCTCTTGGTAGGTGACTTGCAAGATTCTATATGAATCAAGCTTGTGATAACTGGATATCAATTTTGGTCCAGTAAATGAATTGACGACTTAATCAGAAAGATAGTAACTATCTGATTCACTCTTACCGTGTTGTCTGCTTTGAGACGTTCCGGTAATGAGAACTAGCAAGCATGGTGAATCTAATACATCTGTGTTAGAAGATCCTACGCTTTGAGCTGGAAACCCTGTCAAGGAGATTCTTTGAATCTACCTGATCACAGGTATAGTATTTATACTATAAAACGGGAAACCGGAGGTTAATGCAACCGAAGTCAAGATGAATGACAAAGCCATATTCATCTTTTATTGCTAACTGTCTTATTTCAGGTTTAGACGACGGTGTTGCAGCCTCATTCCAGCGAAGTCGGATTCATAAACCACATGCTCATACTCAAGCTTTCAAAGTCAATCATTCAACGTCAAGATAGTTGATTCTAATCTTCCCCACCATCAAAGAGCCTCAAAGTCAAATAAAGAATCATCAATTGGGGAGATTGTTAGACTTATAATCACATATGTCAAACAAGAATGTAACAAGTATGAGCATGTTGGTCAAGAGCACAAGTTGATCAAGGAAGTCAAATCAAGATGATTCAAGTCAAGGAGATGATGCAAGATAACGATCTCAAGAATTCAAAGTCAAAAGATAAAGGCTCAAAATCAAGATCACAAAGCATGGATGAACAAAGCCATTACAAACAAGACAAGACCATAACAAGGCAAAGCATAAACGTCAAACGTCATATCTTCAATGTCATCGGTGGTACAGAGGAGTTTGAAGAAAGAGACCTCAACATTGGGGGAGATTGTTAGCCTTAATTATATTAAGTCAAACAAGAATGTTATCGGTCTTAGAAAGTCAAACTAGGTTTTGTATTGTAATAGGCCAGTCAGGTTCAACGGGCTTGGATTGTAATCTAATATTGTCCGTGTTTCGGGATCAAAGCCTAAGTTATGCCAAGCCCGGTCCAAGATTACAAGCCCATACGCCACCTAGCAAGGCATGGGTATAAATATCCATTCACCACACTTGGTGAAGGGTGTTGGTTACATTTTCATTCACTTGTAATCCACCAATTCACTAATCTAATCTTCCTTTCTTGTTTTTTCTCTCTACTTTCTCTCTCTAAGTTTTCTTCTTATTTTCTAGCATATTGGTAAAGATTATTGTTGTGTAATAGATTAAAGACATGGGATAACAATTCTTTCACCAAGTTTTATACCATATTTCTTACATATATTAAGTCTTATAAATGTCCACAATACTTGTCCAAATGAATTTCATGTCCTCATGATCTTTCTATACATAACTTGTAATTAACTTTCAATGCAAAATAATTTACAAACTAAACTCATAAATCTACTAGTACTTATATTAAGAGTGTACTTCCATTTCATGTATTATTTCATTATAATACTTATAAAATTCAAACCTAAATATGTCTTGTAATATCTCAAAAGTCATAAAAATACATCTAGTTGGTGATTAACTTATATAACAAGCATGTATACATAAGATAATGAATGAATGGAAATGAAATACTTTAAATGGACCTTATAGGAGATGAGGAGAATGATGAACACAATATAAAAACCCTAACAAGGCTTCTAAATCTAAAACCCTAATCAAGAAAACCCTAAATATGTTTTCTTGATTAATCCTTGTTAAACCCAAATCCAAGCTTGTAATAACCTTGAGTAACCTTAGATGATCTTAGAATGAACACTAGAATACTTGGAATGATTTATAAAATCAAAGAATATGAAACCCTAATTGTTATAAAGTATGACGTGGGTTTTGGTTGAATGTGGAAAGAGTTTTTGTGTTTAAGTTAATTGTTGGAGTATGTAAATGAGCTAGGTACCTTGGACTTTCTATTTATAGCATGAATGAAACCTTAAACTACCTAAAAAGAAACCATGGGAGCTTAGTGGTTTAAGTACATGGTGTAAGAGCTCTCCTCCTCCTTAGGAGGAGGCCACGGCTCAAAATGGGTCTAGGGTACAAGGACAAGACAATTTCTAGATACATGGGATTGAAATGTACTTGTGTGTAAGGTGTGAGTTGTAAAAGTATAACTTAGTGGGTTTTAAGGATTCATTTCATGTACATACATGTTGGATCCGGTTTTCTTTGTTTATAAGTAGAAAAAGGAATTAATTTTTATGTATTGGGTATAAAAGTGGGTATTGGTTTGAGTATAGATAGGTATAGGTGCTTCCGGGTATGCCCGAATGTAATTTATTGTGAAACGTAAGCGTTTTACGTAACCAATAAAAATAAATTATGAAAAGTTATAAATTATACTCTTAATAACCCTATAACGCTTGCTTGACGTAAACTTTTATTTGTTTGGTGTTCGTTTACGTTGAATGATGATTTTTAGTTTACGCGATTTAACTATAAGATAATAATTAAAAGCGAACGCGTAAAACCCTAAAAAATAATGAAAATAATTGAGTCAGGAAATGACCTGAAAATGTGAAATGTTACACCAACCACCTCTTCCATGAGATGGAAGAGGCTTATATAGTGTTATACAAAACCAGCCTAAGGCCTTGGTATGGGCTTACACGTGTGGGTTTATACCTGGCCCATTACCGTATGTCATACGATTTACATTAAACTACGAGCTACGATAAACTGTAAAATACACAGGGTCGAGTCTTTTTCTTAAACGTAACAATCTCCCCCTAAAGGAGGTCACCCTAGAAAATACTAACTTAAGCTCAGCAATCTTCCGATTGATCTTGTGTTCTAGCTCTTAGTCTTTGATTCTTCATTTGATATCTTGTACTTTAATGTCACTATAACAAAATAAAGTTAAAGCAACACCAATAAAGTGTTGTATTATGCCTTTAAAATGTTATAATACGCATAATGTGACACTTTTTCAAGTGTTGCGTTATGTAACGTTGCCTTAGGTATATGCAACACTTATATTGGATTATGCAACATTTTTTGAAAGTGTTGCCCATGTTTAGAAATTATGATACTTCAATGTGCAACACTTTTAAAATAAAATGCAACAGTTTTTACACTCAGGTGCAACACTTATACACACAGGCGCAACACTCTTAGATTATATAGCAACACTTCTTTGTTTAGAACCAGAAAACATGCAACACTTTTATGTATCAAGTGCAACACTTTTTGACGTTTTATCAAATAAATGCAACCTTTTTAATGATTTGTAACACATTTATTTCATGCAACACAAATGTTGAATGTTTATATTGCACAATTTTTTATGCAAGTCTAATATATAAATTCAAATTTCCATTCAATAATAGAAATAGTTAAATACAATAAGAAATATGATAGTGTACTTTGATCAAATCATTCAATGTAAAATAGCTAACATACATAATCTCATAAAAAGAAAAGTTATCTAATCAACATTCCAGAAATCTTAGACATCTTCTTTACACCTCTCCACGTACAGTTCTTTTTAATAAAGTACAACGAATTAATGCAGCCTGTCATACATGAAAACGATTAAGATTAGATTATTTCTACATATCTTGAAATTAAAAGGATAACTACTATTAGCAGAGGCGGAGCTAGGGGGCACAAAGGGCAGGTGCCCCCTCCCCCCATCAGAAAATTTTATAGTTTAAAATTTTTGAAATTTTGAAGAAATTTGTTGATTTGCCCCTCTAAAAATTATTTGTTATCTGTAATTGAAAATCAAAATCAAATGCAAAACATATTTTGTGTGTTGTAATGGAGTTTTTAAGAACATATTTTGTGTGTTATAATGGAGTTTTGTGTGGTGAAGAAGATAAATGGAGTGGAAAAGATAAAGATGACATTGTCTGTACTTTTTTGCTTTAATTATGAAACATATTCCATTTGGTTTTATAAATAAGTCACATGGCCACGCGGGGAAGTACTGAGTATGTACTTTTTTTCTATAAAAATTTTATTCAACTGTTTAAACTTTTAGATTTTTATTTTTGTAAACTTATTTTGTGTTTTTGAATTTTGTATTCTTATTTTAACAATTAAATTATGATTGAAATCGATATTATTAACTTTACTAATTACACGCTTATTTTCGTCGTGTATTCGGCTCGACACAAAATTTTTTTTGCCCCCTTTCGATATTTATTCTGGCTCCGCCCCTGACTATTAGTAAAGTAGTTACCTTATATTCTGTCGTTCAAAAAAAGTTACCCTATATACTAATGGTAAAGTCTGTCATTTTAGTACCTCTTTGAACCAGCAGATTCCCTTGCTTTCTTTTTAAACATGAATCTTTGGTCTTTAAATGTGGATGCCTATGTACTTTTTTGTGTTTGCTCAAGAGATTATTCATCCTGAAAATAGCATACAAAGACTGGTGAATTATTAGTAATAAGCTGCTCCATATAAGTTAGCACTTACAGTGATAGTTTTGCTTCATATATAAAGACTGATGAAAACATAGTAGCTTTGCGTCTGGGGACATACTTGGTTACTTAAAGTTTCTTTTGTGTAGGACATTCTTGTTTTGCACAAAAAAGGAAACTATCACGAATTGTTTACACTTTCCTTAAGGTGTTTGAGATAATCTAGATGTACTTCCTATTGTGTGATGTTGCAAGGGGGATTGGTTTTCAAAATTCACACTTGCATACATTCCAGGGGCCAGACTTTTGGTTTTACAGCAGGCATAGTGACGCATTGCATTTTTCCTTTTAGTTGAGCCTTTAGTTTCTCATTTTTAGTTAATAGAGAAGTTGTCTTTTCAATAGTTTTAGCACGTGTTATCTTAATAAAATAATGCAATTCCTTGTAATACTTCTTAACTTTTTCATTCTCTGCTTTAAAACGCTCATTTTGTTCTTGAAGAGTAGTGACATGTTCTGTTAACTCTATGTTCTAAGAATCTAAGGCCTTAAAATCAAGAGTACGATCTGCCTCACCACGTCTCGCATTTATGTGAGAGATTTGCTCTTTTAATTTTCTAATGGTGTTGTTCTTTCCTCGAAGCTGCTCTTTCATTTTATTGATTACAAAAAATGAGTCAAATTCAGGAGTATCCTTAGATGTTTGTGATTTGTTGTTTCCAAAACGTTCTTTAAGATTTTGATACTTCAATTGCAAATTTAGGTGATCTATCTCAAGGTTGGAAAAACCTTTTATCATTTCACTATGATCATCTTTTTGAATCTTATGTTTTAATTTAGAAATCTTAGCATCAAGTTCTAGACAACGTGCTTGTTCTATAGTGTAAGCATCATGCATTTCAGAAAATCTAGATACAGTATTCACAGCATTCATGACACTATACAACCATTCATTAGACAAACAATCAACAATTAGATTCTCATTTTCAACGAGAAGTTTTTTCCGTTCAATGTCCGCACATTGCTTGTCCACACCATTTTAATCAATCTCAGCTTCCATTTGTTCAAAAATTTCTTTCATTTCTTTAACTTCTTTAACGAGAGCCGTTTGGATTCCCTCAAAATGTTCTTTAAGTATTTTGAAAAATGGAATTACCTTAGTAAGGTAACATTTCTTTGTTTGTTCGAAACCCCTTTCCCCTTCTATGAGACCACATGGTGTAATCCTCTTTTTACAAGTTTTATCAAATTCCGTAAAAAGTTGTGTGAGTGTATAAATATTAATTTTCACTTGACTTTTTATTAGAAGAACTCTGGGGACAAGCTTTGCAGATGTATTGAGTGGATACACCGTCATTTTTGAAATGGGTTTCGGGGTCAAAAATTGGATATCTGAGGACCAAAATATCTGTTATGGGGTCAAATGTCTCTGTGGTGTAAAAGTTGCAAGATAATTCTCTTTCGAGTAATTTAGGGGTGCAATTTTAACTTTCTTTTCAACACATAAAGGGATTTTCATTTTCTCAAGCATTCTCTTCTTGTTTAACTCAGCTAACTTAAGAGTATCCTCTGAGTCATGCACAACAGCAGGGGCATAATTGGTCTTGACTATTTTATAACCATTATAGAGAGCAGACTGAACTTGTATTACACTGGTGAGATATAATGGATTTTTGTAGCCTATTGCTACCTTTTTCTTTTCATCATAATAAGGTTTTGGTTTACATAACATGTGTATAGTTTGAAAAGACTGATCTTGTTTGAATAATTTATCCTCAACCTTTTCTTTTAATGCTTTCATATCCAAAAAATCTTTAAGGTATTTATTTTCTTTCTGTTTAAAAGCCTTTTTCAAAGATGTAACTTCTTCTACCATTGACTTGTTATTGTTATTGGTACAATTAAGTTGCATTTTTAGAGAATGAAATTCCTTTTTCAAAGATTCTTCCTTATAGTTACGATCAGTGATAATTATTCTTAATTGTTTGTCAATCTTTTGTTCTCTTTCAGTTAATTCAAACCTTGCCCTTTTTTCATAAATCTCGACTTGTTTCTTATATCTCACAAGTTCAACAGTTAATGGTTCATTAACTACTTTGTTCTGCTCATTCGCAAAGACATATTGGGTAGCTTGTTCATGCATATCATTGATTATCATCATTAAAGCATCATTTGGCACAGAAGATGCATTACTTTGTACATTTCACAAAGCATATTTGTTTTCTTAAGATTTTTGGTGGGGGGGTAGAGCTAAGTGTTTAAATATACTTCCTAGCATTTACATTAATACTACACTAGGCCAAGCCCATCACATAAAAATTAAAATTACTGATCGTGCAGGGAAGTATGAAGCTTCCTAGATTTAATTCTTTGGATGGCAGTTGGTGTTGTAGGGCATCAGGGGTATCACTTTCAGTTTCCGATATGAAGGACACTCCATGGAGTTTGTTGAGCACATACGTTTCTTGATTAGCCGTAACTATTTTAATTTGTCCTGAGGATGAGTTAGGGGTTTTATTCGAGTGGATTTCCTTAGTCAACTGTTTCGATCTGGTATTCTAAATTCTTGAGCGAGCAATTTGTTCCTATGTTAATCCGGCATCTCTTAAGTTTTCTTAATCCACACCTCCATTTCAGTACTTCTTCGTGCAGATTCCTCTTGATGCTTAGCTAATAGTTCTTCTAAGCTTTGCCTCCTTTCACCATATGGTGGACGGTTATCAGTCTTAGTGTAGTATCCAGGTGGTCCTACACGAAACTTTCCTTCATTGTTCCCGTTAAAAGGGGTTGTTTGTCCATATTCTCCATGTCTGACCTCTTTAATTTTTTTTCCTCTAATGAGGGCAATCCTTAGTCGAGGAGAGGTCTTCAGCAAATTTGGCATCCAACCTGGATTGCATGAACACTTTCCTTTAGCTTCTTCATGTCTCGTCCCGGTTTTGTCCAACTTATTTACCAAATCAGCTAGTCCATCATTGCTAATCCTGCTTACAATATTCTTGCTTGTCGTTCCGTCGTGCCATTTTTGAGAATGGTCAGCCATGGTCTGAATTGCTGTGAGAGCTTAGGCCGGTGTCATCCCAGGAATTAGTCCCTACGAATCAAGCAGTTGACGGTTTATAGTGCTCAAACCCTTATAAAAGATATTTACCTTTTGATGACTGTTGATGTCGTGAGTAGGGCACTTGTATAGCATGTCATTATACCGCTCCCAGGCTTGATATAATGATTCGTCTCCTTCTTGCGTGAAGTTGTGAATATCTTCAAGCTGACTTCGTCAGTCAAATGAGAGGCGTCAATACCTTTGGATAAAGGCCTTTTGAGGAGATCCCAAGTATTGATAGTTCCTGGGGCGAGTCTGTCCACCCATCTTTTTACGGCTCCGGTAAGAGTAAAGGGAAAAACTCAAAGCATGACCGCGTCTTTAGAAACTCTAAGAATATTGAATAAGCCAACGATGTTGTAAGCCATAGCTTAATGGGAGGGCATATTATGGTCCGGATTATTTTATACTTATTAGTATGATCTTATGTATATAAATGGGCCTTGGTTTTGGACATGGATCGTATTTTGGACTTATAAATATCTTAATGGATCCTTATTGGGCCTTAAAGCCCAATAAGCGATGTTTAGTCGTTATAAGAGTTTTGATGGACTTTTTGAAAGTGAAATGTGTTTATGAAGTGGTATTGAACGATATTTTAGGGAAAAACGTTTTAGTAAACGTTAAAGATCAAGATTTTGGAATTTTGTCAAAAAAGTGACGCGTATTTTCTTTTAAAATATATTTTTATCAAGTTTTAAATTTATAAAACTCGATCTACCTAACGACGCACTAACAGGCAAAGAACCCAATCGTGGGTAGTATAGAATGGTAAATCTGAGGTCGTCCCAAGAGCTAAGGTGTAATTAGTTTTTATTTGAAATGTCACGTTTTTAAAATGGTTTTTAGAATTGATTTAAAATAAATAAATAACAATGGAATAAAATAAATAACTAAAATTAAAAGGATAGGAGATATCAAGAGAGAAAACATGCTAACCTAGTTACTTCATTACTATTGTTATGAAGACAATTTTTTGTGCAATGTCAAACTATGGTTTCATTACTGGTTTTTAAGGTCGATAGACTTGAATGTGCATATGCAGTCTACCCTATACTTTATGTGATTTTGAATCAGTCCCGAATCGTCTTGGAGGTAGGCTATCCAGGTTGCAGTGATTAATCCCAACTATTCCCAAAACATATCTAATAACCTATTTAGATTATTAACCCCCTCTGAAAGAGTTCCTATACTTTTTAAGTATCGAGTGATTTGTGTGGTGACCGGTCAGTTCCTACACCAACTAAAGAGTTAGTGATCCTCCCTAGTACCCATTAGATCTCACCATGACAAGGTAATCTATTAATGGGGCAAGCTAGGTCTAAACCACCCGTACTACCAAAACCCAGGGTTACACGATAGTCAATGAATATCTAATGAAACCATAATTCAACAGGAAGCAATCATAACAAAAGTAAATTCATAACTAGGCTAGCACTTTAAGTGGTTAGCCACTCATGGTAACGGAAACAAAGTAAGAGATAGAAGAAATCATATATTGAAAACTCATAATTCTTACAGGATTTGTATTTTGAACGATTAAATACAAAAATTAAGTAGGGTGTGATCTCCCTTGGACTCCAGGTGGAATTCTTCGAAGGTTGGAAGCCTTTTTTGCCTCTCCAATTGGCTGTGGAGGAAGTGATTTTGGAATAGCTTGAATGAGGCCTCTATTTATAGTTATCGTACCTGTTACGACGTAACCAATAAAGGTGTTACGCCGTAACCAACT
>BQNB010116552.1:0-21343 GCA_026074375.1 Tanacetum coccineum
GATACTATCAAATACCAATCGATCCGAAAGATCAAGAAAAGACCACATTCACCTGCCCATACAGAACGTTTGCTTACCGCCGCATGCCTTTTGGCTTATGCAATGCACTAGGCACGTTCTAGAGGCGTATGATGGCTATCTTCCATGATATGATTGAAAAGACGATGGAAATTTTCATGGATGACTTTTTAGTTTTCAGAAATTCTTTTTCAACGTGCCTTTCCAATTTAGAAAAAAAAAATGCTTAAACGGTGTGAAGACACTAATTTGGCTCTAAATTGGGAAAAAAGCCATTTTATGGTGAAAGAAGGCATCGTACTTGGACACAAAATTTCAAAGAAAGGAATAGAAGTCGACAAAGCCAAAATAGATGTGATTGCTAAGTTACCTCACCCAACTACTGTCAAGGGTATTAGGAGTTCTCTCGGACATGCAGGTTTCTACCGAAGATTCATCAAGGACTTTTTAAAAATTTCTCGACCCATGACCCATCTCCTTGAAAAAAACACTCCTTTCATTTTTTTTGAAGATTGTATTCAAGCTTTTCAGATTTTAAAAAAGAAATTAACCGAAGCTCTAATTCTGATTGCCCCCGACTAGGACCAGCCCTTTAAGCTTATGTGCGATGCGAGAGACTATGCCATAGGTGCGGTTCTGTGGCAACGAATTGAGAAAAACTTTAGGCCTATACATTATGCAAGCAAAACAATGACCGAGGCGGAATCTAACTACACCACAACGGAAAAGGAAATGTTAGCCGTGGTGTACGCCTTCGAAAAATTCTGGTCATACCTCATCATGAATAAAAGCATAGTGTATACGGATTATTCCGCCCTTAAATACCTCTTCAATAAGAAAGACGCCAAGGCGCGATTGCTCCGGTGGGTTCTCCTCCTTCAAGAATTCGATTTTATAGTAATTGATACGAAGGGAGCTGAGAACTACGCGGTCGATCATCTTTCCCGATTAGAAAATGTTCTCGATCCAAAGGAAATAAATGAAAATTTTCCTCTCGAGACACTTAATATGGTGACTTATCGTGGTGAACCAAGTATCCCGTGGTTTGTCGATTATGCAAATTACCACGCGGGGAATTTCATTGTCAAAGGAATGTCAACTCAGCAGAAAAACAAAATTTTCAAAGATATCAAACACTATTTTTGGGACGACCCTTTTCTATTCAAAACCTGTGCGGATCAAGTGATCCTGCTATGTGTTTCGGGCCAAGAAGCTGTCGACATCCTCACAGCTTGCAATAGTGGACCCACCGGGGGACATTACAGTGCCAACTACACCGCCAAAAAGGTTTTTGATTCAGGATTTATTGGCCCACAATCTACAAAGATGCCCATGAGTTAGTCAAAAAGTGTTACTCATGCCAGCGTCAAGGAAAAATTTCACAGCGTGATGAGATGCCACAAAATTCCATCAAAGTGTGTGAAATCTTTGATGTTTGGGGCATAGATTTCATGGGACCATTTCCGTCATCTAGAGGAAATAAATACATACTCGTAGCCGTTGATTACCTATCCAAATGGGTCAAAGCCAAGGCGCTCCCCACTAATGATGCTAGAGTTGTAGTTAAGTTTTTAAAATCTCTTTTTACCCGATTCGGTATATCGAGAGCTAATATAAGCGATTGTGGGACCCATTTCTGTAATGATCAAATTTGCTAAAGTAATGTCTAAGTATGGGGTCACTCATCGTCTTGCTACCGCTTACCACCCTCAAACGAGTGGTCAAGTCGAGGTGTCGAATCGTGGGTTAAAACGTATTTTAGAAAAGACGGTTGGAGAAAACCGTGCCATGGGCATTCCGTACCGCTTATAAGACACCAATTGGTTGCACCCCTTACAAGCTCGTGTATGGAAAGTCGTGTCATCTATCTATCGAATTAGAGCATATTGGGCATTAAAACATGCTAATTTCGATCTTAAAACCACGGGCGATCACCGGAAGCTGCAACTTAATGAGCTTCGCGATCTAGCATACGAGAATTCTTTGATTTATAAGGAGAGGACGAAAAAGCTTCATGACTCAAAGATCAAAAACCGCATTTTTAATGTTGGTGATCAAGTCTTTGTTTTCAACTCTCGTTCTCTAAACACTTATTCTCGGGGAAGCTTTAAAACTCCGATGGTCGGCCCTTTCACTTATTACCGAAAGTTTTTCCCATTATTCACTGCCAAATTATCTCACTCTGACGGATCAAACTTCAAAGTGAATTGCCACCAACTTAAGCACTACTTCGGAGGGGACACACCTCCCACGGTTGTCCCGGATCTCCAGACTTTCCCTAAGGACGAATGAATTCAGGGATCGAGTCAAGCTATGTGACTCGGTTACGAAAAGCAAAGAGCTTCGTAGGAGGCACCCCATGCTTATCCATTTTATATTTTCTTTCTTATTTCTAATATGTTGTGAGGAGGCTTGTACTCTTCCGATTCTTGTTTGTTGTTTCTTGTGATTGTTTGCAGGATTGACCCAAATTTTCCAAAGTCTCTCGTGTTTGGTGTTTTGTCCCGGTCCACTCGAGCTTCCTAGCCTTTGCTTGCCATTAGTTTGGGGAAATCCGATATCCTAAAGATTATTATCGTCTAACATTTATCTTATAGCACACTTAATAAACGGCTTGAGATTTTTGTGATACTTTCTTCATGTTTAGGTTATGCATTAGACTTTTTGAGTTCTAGTATGGGGTTTTTAAGTCTTAGGCTAGGAAACATTGAGGACAATGTTTGATTTTAGTATGGGGTAGTATATCTTTGATATGATCTTACCTACTTTTACCCGTTTTTCTCACGTACCCCGTTTTCCCACCAAAATTTTCAATTATCATGAAAATTTTTAACAATTTCAAAAATAAAATAAGTGTTTTTTGTCACAATTTTGGACTCTTTCCTGCTTGGGTAGAATAAGAGTAAATTGTGACTCGATCGGAGCGTTGTTGAGCTCTAGCTTGTTCTTAACTTTTTGGGCTAAGCTTGTTCGCGAAAATTCGCGAAAGAACGAAAAAAATGATAGAGTTATAGTATGAGTGGATGCTAAAACAGGATTATTGGAAAATCCTAAATAGCTCTGTATGTAATTTGTGGCTTTTTCTCCCATAAGCTCTTAACCGGATTAATAAAAATTTTTTTTTTTTTTCTCCAATAAGCTTTTAACCGGATTAATATACGTGCTGTTTTTGGAGATTAAACTTAAATCAACAATTTTTATGTTAGAAATCTTAAGAGCTCATATATGTTGCTTTTTCAAAAAGTAGTCTTCTATAAAAAAAAAATAAAAAGTAAATATATATATATATATATATAAAATAAATGATAAAATGATAAAAAATAATATAATAAAAGTTATGGGCTGATAAAAGTTTACTACCTCTTGTCGGCTCACAACCAATGTGGTAGTCTTCTAAAGAAAGCTCATAGTAAGAATAAAGATCCGAGACTGATAAAAGTTTGCTGCATCTTGCCGGCTCACAACCGATGTTGCAGCCTTCTAAAAGGTCGAGGGTTTCAATTGCATAAATGTTTAAATAGTTAAATTAAATTAATAAATTGATTTCTTTTTGTTTAATTCAAATATGCTTTTGCACTTTGACTACTATATTTTATAAGCTATGAATATTTCGGGAAACCTGAGAGTTTTTGAAACCTAAGGTCCGTGAGTCCCGATACTAGTCTCTGTGGGGTGTCAAAAGCGTGGTCTCTGTGGGATGTGCCGAGATGAAAGTTGCTACATGGGATGATCTCGCCTTCAAACTTATTATTCTTGGGTGGAACGTGAAGCATAGTATTTTATAAAAACGTTGATCCATGGTTGAAATTCAAAATAGCACACTCACTTAAGATATAATAAATGTCGGGAGTAAGAAGTTCACAAGTTGCAAATATGAGTAGTGATAGCATCTTTACTGATATTTAGCTGTGATTTTGTTTTAAGCTTGGTTTGGATAAGTGAAAAGTCAGGGACGATGAATTTATCCTTTTTGGGGCATTCTCGGAATCGAAATGCATCTTGTTCTATGATCCCTAACAGTTATGGAAATAACGAAAGTCGAAATAATCTCAGTTATATTATTAAAAAAAATTAATGGGAAAATAGGGTGTTTTATAACTTGTGATTTCTTAACTTTCTCCACGAAAGTCTTTGCTACTTTTCAAAGATTTAGTTTGGGGAAGTTTTGAGGTATTTGGTTATAGAGCATATAATATTGCGTGAGGACACGCAATCGCTTAGTTTGGGGAATTTTGATATGTGTGAAAACACATATCCTTTTTATATCAAAATAGGCCCTAAAAAGATAAAATTATGCTTAAAATGCTTGTATATTGCTTGTTTTGTTTTTGTGATTGTGTAGGTACAGATAATGCAAAAATCTTAAGAAAACGGTCAAAACCAGACAAACACGGACATGAGAATGGAAAAGAGTGTACAAGAGCCGGAAGAATGCTTTCAAAGTCAACCATTGGTCAACCAAAGTCAACACACAAAATGACAAAACCCAAATTTCCCAAAACAGTCCCTCAAAGTTAAACCAAATTGCAAAAATAATCCCTAAACCCTAACGGTGTTAACTCTTTTTATTATAAGAATTAACACCCGTTATCTATCCTTTTTATATAACCAATCCCAAGCCTGTTAACTCCAACCCGTGCCCAAACCTTTACATAAAGCCCAGAAAGATAAACGATTTAACCCGGACAAAAAGAAAAGTTAAACTCCCCTCCTGTTAATAAAAGCGGTAAAACAACGGAAAAACATGTTTTAATGATCATCATCTTCCCCATTTACCTTTGAGCTCAAATATCAAGAGGGTAAAGTCAAAAATTGGTGACATCTCACGCCAATTCAAGAGAAAAAAGGGACACCATGGCAAGTTAAACGTCTCACATAGAGCCTCTCATTCGGCTAATCCCTAAAAGGAAATGACACGGGGGGCAAGGAGGAAACACACCATCAAGTGGATTTGCACTAAATATGTGTGTAGAAGAAGCACAAGAACCCTGCCCACAAAAACAAAACCTCCAAACGGATATGCCACCGCTGGCAATCCGTCTGCTCACTTAATGATACCAAAGGCCAAAATTAGAGAGCCAAGGATTTGAGAAGAATGAAGTAGGGGGAATTATGGGATGTCTAACGAACTCCAAGAACATAGAAGCATCTCTGAGTGCTAGTACAAAGCCACTCACAACACACATACAAATCTTACTTCTTTCTACATTTTTTTTACAGTTTCTCTTAAGAAGCTTTTGTAATCATTTAACTTAAAATGTATATTTTCCTATATAAAAAGTTTATTGCTTATCTTCATTCTCCAAGTCATTGTAATTTGTTCTCTATTAATGAAATCATTGTTTCACTTTTACTTATATTGATTGTCATCTTATTAAGCTTTTACAAATCCTCATACTCATGAATACTGTTTCATAAGCTTCTCATAAAAGCATCCTTATAAGCTCTTTAGAGTCTTCTAAGCTCAAACTAAGCTAACTGATAATACATTTAAACTAATTTAAACCATAAAATCCACAATTACCCTGCTTAATGAATTTTGAGCTTTAGGATTATTAGCTTAACAATGAGAAGATCTATGGGACTTTTTACTAACTTATCATTGATAAGTTAGAGCTTGTACAACAGCTCACAATAGAGCCTTTATAGCCTTTTTTTAGCTAAGGTCAATTTAAGACCCTTATTTTCTATTTTTTGGTCTTAAATATCTAGCTTCTAATAGGATGCTAATCTGCTTCTATAATTACGCTTATGATCGTACTTATCATTTCTTACTTATCTTTCTTAAGTGAGTTTTTCAATTCATCTGATTTCAAAGTTGGTAGTATTGGATCCTTAGTTTTGCTTAAATTGCATCTTAAATCTGTCAAAATCAAAATATTAGTACATAGCTTATACGTTCTTGCGTACAATTCTGGCTTATCTGGAGCACTTATTCACGTTACTTGTAACATCGTGGGCGGGGGGAGGGGGGTTGCTACAAGTTTAAGATGAATATCTGGTTTCTAAGTTGTAATCACTAGATCTATATTCTCAGTTTAAATAGGAATTCATTAGAGTTGAGTTTAAAGGGTGTTATTGGTCAAACAACACTAACCATAAGGTTTAGTACTGTTTTTGGCACTTTGGTCTTTAGTGCTTATTTTTAGATTTCAAATTTAGGTTAGATTCAAGCTACCTTCTTATAAGTTAGAATTGTCGTTAGCGTACGTTTTTCAATAGTAAGTACATAACGCTCAAATCATGTCTAGTTTAATTGCATTATTAGCATAATACAGTTGTTACTTGTGACCCTTTTGCTTAATTTGCATCTAGGCTTAGAGTTAAAGTAGGGTACTAGAAGTCATTTAAATAAAGGCCAGCATTTTGTCTATTTAAGTTTTGGTCACAATTTGTGTCAACTGCATTAAGCAGTTATACTAACAAATTCTATTTTCTAGCTTAATTTTACGCGATAGTTAAAAAGTTTTAGCTTTTGCTTTCATAATCAATAAGTTTTTAGTCATTCAATCATCATTTCAAATTGGGTTTTTGAAGTTAAGCCTCTTTAGTGATAATCCTGTTTCTTAACGTGCAAAATAGCCTTTTTTTATCAACTTCAAATACTGAAAGTACAGCTAAACGCTATGCTAAGTTTTGTCCTGTTTAAACAGGCTTTTTCCAATAAGCCTCTTGTTTTTCCTTATAACTTTTTGAAAGCATTTTCAAAAAGCCACTTAGTCAAGCTTTAAGAAAATATAAGTTCAATAAATAAAGTCCTTCATTTGTTAGCTTAAAAATAAGCTCAAGACATCCCTTATAAGGAGACTGGTTGTTTTTTAGAGTTTTTACAATAAAAGCTTATTTGCGTGAAATTTCAGGCTCAATGGAGATTGGTAACTTGTTATGTGCTTATTTTTGTTCAATTTTAAGCTTATTCAGGTATGAGGCTTAGATCCAAAATTAAGACTCTTTAAACTTTTAGTGATACTTAATTTAATTGTAGCCCTTTAAGAAATTTTGAAAAAGCCAAAATATAAGCTTAGTCTAGTAATCCTTAACATCTATTCTTCTGGCCTTAATTTGCTTGTTTCTAGTTTGGACTAGCTTATTAGGTTAGGTTTAGTATAAGAGTGCTTTTTGTTCTTGAGTTTTAGCTTATTTCAGTTCTATTGAGTTCTAAAATTTTGAAAAAAAAAACCAAAAAAGATTAGTTTTAAAGTATAGTGATTATTCCTGCTTTCTTAGCTAATTTATAGCTTAATTTAGGGCTTGTCTCATAAAAAATTCTTTTATTAAAGGCCTTATTTTCAACTTTTCTACAACTTTGCTTTTATAATTTTCCCACAAAAATAAAACAAAAAGAGGAAAGTGGTCAATCAGGGGGTGAGCAAGACTCGAACCCTCGACCTCAACACCCTCAACCCTTTTATAACAACACAACTCACACTCCACTACCAACGCCGCCTGGGGACTTTTTCATTATACCTTTGCAAAGTTTAATTCTTATAACAAGTTTTCTCCCGTTTTAGCTTATAAGCTGTTATAGCTGTATTACAAGCTTATTCGATAACGCTGTGTAAACACAAGCTTATTTTTGCCCTAGGTTCCTATTAATTTAAACATTTTTCTGTATTGTTTCTAAATTTTTGATAGATTATTGGTTAGTATTTTTAAACATTTAATATTATTAAAAACTTCTAAACAAATCAAAAAAATAGAAAAATAAACAAAAAAATATAAATCTTTCTTTAAAAAATTCTTTTATTTACAATCAATAAGTTTTCTACGGAAAAAAGTAAGTTATTAGGATTTCGTAGGTTTCATAAAATTGCAAAAAATTCATTTTATCATTTACAAAGAACGGCGATTCATCCCGTTTACACCTTATTTTGTAGTTTTCTACAGCGTCATTTCAACTCGTATTTTGTTATAGTTTTCTTTAAACTACTTTTAAGTCAATTAGATTTCTATTTTAAAAAGAAAAATTCATTTTATGATGTATATATATTGAAATTTAGGTTTTCTTATATTTGCAATTTAAGGATTATCTTTGCGTCTTTTGTTACCGTTAATACACGTATTGTTTTTATCTATGCTTAGTTGTTATCATTTGCTTATTTTAATTTGTAAAAGTAGATAATCAAATTAATTTTTGTTTCCAATTTAAATAATTGTCCGAACAACAAACGTGGTTTCAATTTCACAAATCGTTAGGGAATAACGACCCGGGAATCATACTTCACGGTTAACGTATTATATTATATATATTTGTGAAGATTTTCCTTTTTACCTTTGTCCTCAAGGGTAATTTGGTAATTTTCCATCATATTATATATTTATTATTACGTGTGTTGCTTTACTAGCAATCAAAGATCGCTTTTTACACTTGTCTCAGTGATGATCACTTTCTTCCCATCCACTAGGGCTTGTAACTGAACTTCTCCATTAACAGTTTTTACCTTTGTAGTAGCCCAAAACTGCTCAATACATGAAGTATAGATTGTAGGATTAACTGTTAACGCATATTTGATAGGATTCGCATTCAAGAAATCCAAAATTTGCTCAAACCCGTCACTTTCAGTGGGTTTAGCCAAGAACGCGACCATGTTGTGTGAATCAGCAAACTTTGGAGCAGACATTGTGATGGGTTTTGATGATTAACGATGAAATCGAGTTAGGGTTTATGATTAAAGAGTATATCAAAGATTGAAATCGAGTAATAGTTTGAATGAAACCCTTAATCGAAGTATTTATATAAATACCCTCAACAACATTAATGTACGCTAGCAGTTGTAAGTTATGTCTAACAACATTAACTTTTAACTAGCAGTAGTAAGTAACCCAGCAGTAGTAACTAGCAGTACTAACTACTTAGCATATTTTTCATTAAGATTACTAACAACACTAATTTATACTTAGCAGCAGTAACTAATACCTTAACAGTCTTAACTTTTACTTAGCAGTAATAACTTTCAAACAGCACCAAGAGGCTTTTAATTCTAACAATGTACTTTTGCGTGGTAATGTGGTATGAGAATGATTGTGAGCGTTGATGTCTAGATTATCGTTGATTGCCAAGTGTTTGCCATGCTGCCTTAGTTGTATTGCATAATGCCATAAGAGCCTTGGTAGATATGTTGTTGGTAGCGATGTTAATTAAGGGTGTGTCTTTAGTAGATATGCTGTTGTGATTGCATGATGTCCTGAGGCACTTGTTCTGTATCAAACTTGGTTGGTGCCTAATTGTAGCTCGTATCCCTTCGATATATTTGATATATATATATATATATATATAATATCTTATATTTATATTTATATTTATATTATAGATTTATATATATTATATATATATATTTTATATATAGTTAGGATCAAACATAAGAAGTTTTTTTTAAAATTTAAGAAGGATAAGGAAAAAGTAACTACTAATGGAATTATCCGAGATGCACCGACTTAAATTAGATGCACATCTCTGTTACTTTTAGATGCATTATAATGCATTCATAATTGTGTGTTACTTGATTCTAATTAGATGCATATACGTATATTAGATGCATTTCATATGTTGTTGGTAGCGATGTTGATTAAGGATGTAAAATTGGTAGCTATGTGATTGTATTGCATGATGCCCTGAGAGCCATGATAGATATGTGTTGGTAGTGATGTTAATTAAGGGTGTGTCTTTGGTAGATATGTTGTTGTGAGTGCATTGAGGTCCGAGGCACTTGTTTCTGTATCAAAACTTTGTTGGTGACTAATTGGCGCTCAGCTTATCCCTTCGATATATATATATATATATATATATATATATATATATATATATATATATATATATATATATATATATATATATATATATAGATAGGATCAAATAAGAAGTTTTTTTAAAATAAGAAGGATAAGAAGTAACTATAACTGCATATCCGAGATGCACCGACTTAAATTAGATGCATCTCGATACTTTTAGATGCATTATAATGCATCATAATGTGTTTTCTAGATTCTAATTAGATGCATATACGTATATTAGATGCATTTCATTTTTTTCTCTTGTTTTTTGGTCCTCTGCATGTGCTAAAATCATGAAAATCAATTTTGCACATCTTAGTTATCAAAATAAGGTTACGAAACTCAAAATGGTGCATCTAATGAATAAAAAATGCATCTAATGCATTGTCGTTTGGCAATCTTCAAATGTATGGTTTTAGTCACTTCTCACCATCTTCGTATTTTTTAATTTACTTCTCACTGGATCTCTACTCTCCCTCTTCTTTATAATATTATATATATATAATATATATATATAATGTGTGTGTGTACGGTTACGAACACCTACTTTCAAACGTTATGTTGATTACTATATGTAAGCAGATTTATGCTGATAATTTGAGTAATGATATTTTATGGGAGTACGTATACCCTTACCGTGTTATCACAGGTCATGTCTACCCCAACTCACTTTGATTCAGAGATTATCTCATAGACTGTCAGAGCTCGGAGCTCCCGAGTGCCTACCCCATTACCTGATGACCCTTATGTAGCAGTTAGACAGGCACATTTAGTTGATACGGACACTGAGTTCAGACCCGTTAAGGATCTTAGGGAGACAGAGGTTCCCCAGCCATTACTTATTATACCATCACCCGTTCCATCATCGGATGACCTTCACATGACAGTTGGACAAGCTCATATACCTGCCACTGTAAACACTGAGTCTGAGCCAGAGGAGGCTCCCTCAGAGACAGAGGAGTTTGAGGCTTCTGAACCATCGGACACTAGGATCACCCCATCACATTGCTCAGCTTCATCGGATTCCAACGCACCACTGTCACCTGATTACCCACTTACTCAGACTTCACCCACCCCTACACCCACCCGAGTTTCGTTCCACTGTAGGACCGCACATATGGTCATGCGTACTCAACCGACCTTATCCCTAGGCACGTCAGCCCGAATAGCGGAGGCAGCTGCGTTGCCCCCTCTTCATTTCGTATGAGGTATAGATCCTCTTATGAGACACCATCATCATCTCCGACCCTTCCCATACGGAAGAGGTATCGGGGTACATCAGAGCTTGTAGAGGACACTGAGGACGAGAGTTTGGATTCGGAAACTGAGAGAGAGGGTTCAGAGGGTGAAAGTCATTATTTAGAGGACGAGGGTCCTGGTTCAGAGGAGGAGGAGGAGGCTGCACCCGAGGGTCAGCAGTAGGCAGTCCTGGCTAAGGACACAGTCATGGACGAGCCTCTAGGATTTGGTTATGAGGCGTTGAGACGCCGTGAGTTGGCATTAGGAGAGGGCTTGGTGCCCAATATGTTTGAGGTAGGACAGAGCTCTAGGTCTGTGCCAGATCATGAGGAAGCAGAGAGAATATTTGCATTTAGACAGCCCACCATTGTTACATGGGTAGATCCCGAGGATGGCAGGGTTTATACTGACATTTTGACTTATGTACCACCAGCTACACCTGTTTAGACACCGCTATCGTAAGTTGGAATTAGGAGAGGGCTTGGTGCCCAGTACGTTTGAAGTAGGACAAAGCTCTAGGTCTGTGCCAGAGCATGAGAGAGCAGAGAGAATATCTGCATTTAGACAGCCCACCATTGTTACATGGGTAGATCCTGAGGATGGCAAGGTTTATACTGACATTCTGACTTATGTACCACCAGCTGCACCTGTTTAGACACCGCCATCTCCTAAGTGGTCGTCTGGTTCCTTGCCAGTTTCACCATCATCCCCAGCAGTTCCATCACCCATAGCTTCACCAGTGACTACCCCAGCAGCCACTATAGCAGTAGATGAGGATGAGTTCTTAGAGGTAGGGGCGCAACTTAAGCTTCACAGGAGCATACTCTATGATCATATACATCATTTGGACGCGCTACCACCTACTTTGTTTGATGGTTATGATCGAGACCTTAGGGAGTTGTATACTAGGTCGGGGGCGGTTAGAGATGAGATCTTTTCACAGAGGTATAGGTTTAGGAGTTTAAAGCGGGAGCAGGAGAGGGCTACGGTGACATTTAATGCTATATGGAGGCCGATATTAGCTTTAGAGGCATGGGTAGGTCAGACTGATGCCCAGAGAGCAACTCTGTGGCATGCTATATATGATATTCAAAGGGAGAACCATGATTTGAGGGTGCAGATTGCCGAGAAGAGGCGTGAGAGGACACAAGACCTGGAAATTAAAACTTTTACTCACACGTATGAGGGTGCAGATTCTCCCTCTGATTTGACCAAAACTTAAAACTTTTACTCATACGCATGACCTGGAAATGACCTTGTGTACTCTTTTATAAACTTACCAAAATTAATTACCATTCACTTCTTGGAAGTATTACTAAATGAAACTAGACTCAATTATCTTTGAAACGACGGGTGGCACGCCTTCTGACTTCTTACGGTTTGGTTTTTACGACTAAAACAAGTATCCACCCTAAACCTTCAATACGTCATATCCATGAGTTGGATACGCCGTATTGAACCACCTGACCCAGAACCTGCAGAAACATATGCAGAAAACCCCTTTTTGACCCAAAACATAACTTTCGGGTCTCTATACTTTACAAAAACTTCCAAAAACCATTAACATACATAAGACATCCTTTTCATAATCAATTGTAGACTAAATGTCCCATAAACATGTACCTTGCGGGGTTTGCCAAATGCCCCATTTGACCCATTTTCATACACTTTAACAACCTACAAAAACAATGACTCTTACCCATTATACAATCACATTTTCATGACACTTGACATTCAACAACATTCATTAATAAACCATTAAGACACACAGGGGTTCAACCTTGATATGAGCTCAGTAACTAGTACTAAGCTCCTATGAACATCTTCATTTATCTATCCTCGCTTCCAAATCATAGCCTTTTACCAACACTTTACCTTCTTCGCAATATACCTACAAAACATTTCAGCTTAAACACGTAAGCGATAACGCTTAGTAAGTAAAACGGCAATAACATAATATTATGGATCATGAATCTTATAAGTATCATTTACATTTAACTTAGTCTATCATGCCATGCTTCACAATCACTTTCACATATCACATAATACAAAATCACTCAAACACACAATAGGCTTTACATACCTTAATTGGTCTCAATTAGCTTAATCATAAACTTGGCTAGTTTTGCCAAACTAGTACTTATCTAACTCTTAATCCAATCATCATAAGTCAAAATCTACTAAACCTTTATCATCAAATTCCACATAATACATATATAATACAATCAACATAATTCATATTATAACCATTTTACTTACCTTAGCTCCAAGCTAAGCTTATCATTAACATCATCACCATCATCCAATGCTTTTCGTCCTAATGCCACAATCACATATATCAATAACATATTTAAAGAATACTATAATAAGGGTCTATACAACCCATAACTCACCCACTTCCATCCTTAATCATCATACGATCATATCTTGATCATATGATAAAGACCCCTAATTACTTTACATTTAATCATCAATTAACCTTAACCTATAATCATAAATGCCTTAATATTTAGTTTAGAAACCTAATTACCTAAAACACCCAAATTGGTATATGAACCCTAACTTCTCAATTCACAATTAAACTTAGAATATGAGGTTACTTACTTAAGGGATTATTGTTATGCCCTTGAGTCTTGAATAGGAACCTTAATCTTTCACTTAATTGATCATCTAACTTTCTTGTTCTCCCTCTCTTTTCTTCTTTCTTTCATCCCAACAGAAACACACACTGAAATACCTCTGGAAATATCTAGAGGCTGTAATATATAAAATAAGGTGGTGACTCATTAAAAAGGGTAATTTAGTCATTTCCTTTAGCCAACTTTACCAATACGCCGTATCCATTCCCATAGATACACCGTATCCAAACTAAGCTACCAATACTCTATATTCATTAACTTTGATATGCCATATTCATTCTTATATTGATACGCCGTATTCAACCCTATCTAATACGGCGTAATGGTCTTGACAGACAGAAGCTTAAGTCTCTTGACACATTTAGGCTACTAAAGTCTTAGTCAAACTTACCTAATGGCCTTTTCATAAATTAAATACTTAAAAATAGGTTTTGGGGTGTTACAAATCTATCCCCCTTATTTAGATTTCGTCCCCGAAATCTCTTCGTCTTATATTAACCTAACACTTGGTGACATTTGATCCTTCATTTCATCCTAGTTCTTTCAAAATTTACCCAACTAGTTGCATCAACCTATGAGGTTTTGCAACTCTAACCATGCTTTAACACCACCAATTTCTCCTAACCCGTTTTACTTGTCGCTCAATCCTATCCTACTTATACTTTTTCTAATGACAAATGTCCTTTAGTTGACATTTACCATTTCTAATTTTATCATTTTACTAACTTTTTCTCTATATTAATACGTTCTCATTCATTTCTTTTCTAAATTTTCATCAAGAATTACATGTTACTTGAGAAATTTTGTGACCTCAACTTATCATTAGCCAACATTAGTTTATGCTTTCTTATTTATTGTGATTATCTTGACATTCCTTTTATCGTTTTCATTATCATACTTTACCTTCATTACTTCTTTTTAGTTAATTGTCATCAAAGACTATAAGTCACTTTGAGGATTTTCAATACTTTTGTCTTCATAAATTTAAACATCACTAATACTTTCACATTTTCATTAATGGGTGCTATTTAACTTCTGCGTCCCTCCATAGCCATCCACTCAATTTGCAACCTTGCATAAGGGCATATTTGAATTCGATATTGACTTTTATCTTATACTATTACTTCTAATGTCTTGATTTTCAGCTTCTTACTAAAGGTCTCTGCTTAGGTCTTTGCTCAACTTCTTATTTTGCTTTTATTAATATCCTACAATATCTAAAACTATTTTAGACTCTTATTCTTTTTACTTCCTTAAATCCTTCATGTTCTGTCTGAGATACATTATAGGCTCACTATCTATACTTCTTTATTTACATTGAAGGAAGATCGCCAATCATGTATATAAGAAATATAAACCTTTTGGTTCGGTGATTACAATTTCTTTATTTTAATAAGAGGCGTCCCAATCCATTTAATAATGTGAATTATAAACCATCTACTCATACACTTCCGTCATAACACTTAAACTTACTTAAGTCTTCATTACTTTCCATTATTCACATATCAATAGCTCATTCATTCATTTCATTTTTTTATATCGTCTTTTGTAGTCTTGGATCCAATCTCCTTAACTTTTCCCGAAGGAAACTTGGCTTTCTCCCCGTAGGGATTAGCCCATTATTCATACCCTTACGGTATTATTAACATTTACTTTATACTTTAATAAGCTTGTCCAAGCTCAATGATACCATAAGGTTCATCATTAACATTAGGCTACACCAAGGGTACCATTACATTTCGTAATGGATCCAAGCTACGTTTAATTTTTATCATTCTTTACTTCTTGTCATTTACATACTTTTCTAATCATATACTTTCTATTTCCCCTTTTTATTACCTTACGCAATTTTGGCTCACGCTTTATCTTCTTTCATTTTAGTACACACGATTCAAGTAGTACTTGTTATTCTCTTGTATTTCATATACATATACATTTTTTTTGTCAACTCTACGTCGAACTCATGATAAAACTTTACACCAATCCATCCTTTATTTCATTGAGCTCTTTTCATTGCATACACATCATTATCTATCATTCTGTAATCGTTATTAGATATCATTTAAGATTTCTAGTGCGACTCTCTTAAAAATCATTTATACTTAACAATGTCATTCTTTTGCATTATTACTTTATTGTTTTTCCACATTTTAAATGATTTTATAATATTTATCCATTTATTAGTAAGTCATATAAGCGCTTTATCTCAATACAATAATTCTTCATTTGAAAACTTTCTCATAGCTCAAACATCTTCTCATTATCTAGCTCATATTTACATACTTTCGTCATTACTTATTAAATTGACGTGTATGATGCATTGATTTAGCTTATGCATTTTCTTTATCTCACGTTCATCATATATATCGATATCGGTACTTAGGACATATAATCAATCATTGCTTAGATCTCACATTATATAATACTATTTTATGCACTTTAACATTTACTTTCATTACATAATAATTTTGTTTGTCTCTTTTGGTATGCAGTTTTGAACCAAGTGCTTATTATTGCTTTTCTGTTTATGCATTGTTCCTTGTGCTTATTTCTTACTAAATTTGCTTATAAGATTAGGATTTAGTTATTAGTAGCTTAGTTAATCTAGGTTTAGCTTATTCAAGTTTTCTAGTTAGTTAGTTTGAATGAAAAAAAGCCAAAAATTAGTTAAGTGTTTATGTCAAAGTTTTTAGCCATTTTCCCGCTTATTTTTGATTTTAAAAAAAGTTGTTTTCATAAAAGTTGTTTGTTTTTAGCTAATCTATAACTTTGTTTTTAAAAGTTTTTAAAAAAAAATAAATAAAATAATAAAACAAGAGGCCAGGATTCGAACCTATGACCTCTTGCTTATCACCTATATGTCTCACAAACACACACACTAACCACTCACGCCCTTGGGACTTTTCTGTCATCATTTCATTTCAAATTATATTTAAGGGTGTTTTGTGCCATTTGCTTACTGATTGCAGCAATTTTACGTATAATATATTAAAGTATTTATAGAAATTTACAAATAATCCTTGAGGACAAAGATTAAATGCAATTTAAACACAAAAATATATAATATAATACGTTTAACCGATAAGTGATTACTGGGTCGTATCCCAAAGAAATGTGAATTGATACCCTTGATTCAGTTTGGACAATGTTTTGAATGAATTTCAACTTTTTGATCGATTTTCTATGACTAAAAACAATTAAAACAATTAAATGCAAGTAAAATAACTAAACACGCCGACGAAAAACAGAAATGACAAAATAAACCCTAATTAGCACCTTAACCTAGAATTTGAATTAATAATCTAATTCTATGAGTAAAAATAAAGAGATTTGCAAAATTTGAAAACTTAACGATAAAATTTGAAAGAAATCACAAAAACGAATAACGGGAATCGAAAACCGAGACCTAAAAGCTAAAATGCTCAAAAATAAACCTACGAGAGTCAAACTAATTTTTCTAAGTTCTAAATGATAAAAAAAAAATTTCTAAAAAATATTTATATTTTTTTGATTTTTTTTCTATTTTTTATGATTTTTAAAGTTTTTAATGAAAATAAATGTTTAAAAATAATAAACGAACTATAAAAATTCTAGAAAAATTACAGAAAATAGCTTACACTACTTAAAACCTAGGAAAAATAAGCTTATAATCACAGCTTATCAAATAAGCCACGAAATAAGCTGAAACAGCTTATAAAGCTTATAAGGGAAAAATGTGTATAAAAGTTAAATTGTGTGAGAGTCTAACGGAAAAGACCCAAGGGCACAGCGGTAGTGAGTGTGGTGTGTGTGTTTATAAAAGGGTTGAGGTGTTGAGGTCGGGGGTTCGAGCCTTGCTCACCCCCGATTTCCACTTCCCCTTTTTTATTTTATTTTTAAAAACTTAAAGAACAAAAGTTGTTAAGCACTTGAAAATAAGCAAAATAAGCTGTTAAACAGCTTATAAACTAACAGAAACTACTTAACAACTTATTTTTTTGATTTTTTCTTAAACTAATTAAGCTAGAAGACTTATTAAGCTAAAATTAAAACTAATTAAGCTATAATATGCTAAATTTAAGCTGATGAACTAATCAGAACTAAAAATAAGCAAGGGATAAGCTAAAAGACTAAATAAGCACTTATGCAAAACCAAAAAAACCAAACAGGCCCTAATAGCTACTTTGAGCTTAAAAATAAGCTAGCAAATAAGTACTCTATAAAGTAAAACTTGGTTTTTCTAAAAACTTGGCTTAAATTCTACTAGGAAATGCTTTTCAAAAGAGCTTAAAGCAGCAAGAGCTTATTAAAAGGAGCTTGTGAAAACAGACAGCAAGCTCAACATGTGCTGAGTTTTTACTTAATAAAAAGACAAAAGGCAAATTTGCAGCTTAAGTTTTAATGACAAAATAAGCTAGAAATTTAAAACTAATTGTAAATATCTAAACTATGGCCTATAAGCTATCTATTATCTGAAAATCAAAAGCTAACAGCTAAATTACCCTAATGAAACTTGAGCTTAAAATTGACAGTTTGTCTAATCTAACTGCTGATGCAGTTGACAAATATAAGAACTACAACTTTAAAACCTATTGATGCAGACCTAATAAACTAACTTAAACACTCTTAAAACACAAGGCTAAATGCAAATTAAATAAATTTAACAGCTAGAATTTAACAAAACTTGTAATGAAAATAGAACTTGACAGATAAGAACCTATATATAAATCTATCCTATGAAAACTCAATGAAACTGAACCTAGCTTTTTAAACTTACTTAAACAAACTATAATCAGAGATTAAGTCCACAATTTAAAAGCCAAAGGGCCTCTAGCAGTACTAACTTGTAGTTAGTACTGCTATGCCAAACACCCCTTTAAAAACATTTTGATTCATTTAAACTTGAGAAAGTAAAATCTAGTGATTAAAACTTAGATACCAGATATTAAACAGCTTATAATAACCAACATAAACATGAAACAATAAGCAAATAAGCTAGAAACTAAGTTATACTAACTATGCTAATATTTTTTTGGTTTTTTATTGATTTATAAGACAAATAGAGTAAAACTATGGTCTAACCTACTTAAGCTGAAAACACATAGCAAAACATAATCAAAAAGCACAATATCAAAGATATAAGCTCAAATAAGCTAACACTTAAACAAAATAAGCAGTTTTAGACTAGTAATTTAAGGACAAAAGAAGTAAATGAAAACTTACAGTAGACCTTAGCTAAACAAAGGTAGTAGTGCTCAAAGAGCTTTGTCTACAGATAAGCTAGTAAAGTCCTTGGAAGCTCTTCTATTTTTAGCTTCCCTTCCAAAAGCTCAAAAGTCCAATAAGTCAAAATACTAAACTAATTTTAAAGCTTGAGTAGGTTACAACTTATTAGAGCTCAATTACAAGCTTATAGACTTGTAAGTGCTTATGAGAGCTTATTAAACAGTAGCAACAACATTTGATTGTAGTAATAGCTTATAAGTAAAAACAGGTTATGAAAACTAAACTTATGATTTTATTAATGTTTAAATCGGATTACAATACTTGATAAATGGAAATAACAAAGGCTTAAGAAGAAAACTACATTTAAACTTAAAAATTACAAAAGCTTTTTAACTCTAAAAAAATGCAGGAAAACGAGATGCTAATGAGTGAGTGAGGAGCTCGTATTTATAGTGTCCTTGTGAAGCTTCTAGGCCCTGAGCTAGATAGACGCTCCCATCAATCTTGTCCTTTTATTCCTTTCAATCATTTGATGAACACTCTAAGCTGTTGGATCACTTTTGAAGGGCACACTGATTTCCAACGTGCCAATCCGTGATGTGACAGCTTGTGTGCTTCCTTTGTGAGTACAATTAGTGTAAATATCCCTTCCTCTTGTGCTTTCATGCAAGTACGCGTGTCATTCTTGGTGGGTTTCAACCAATGAGAAGCTTGTGTGACGTTTTTATCTGCCAGCTTATTTTTTAACACATGAATTACCCATCTTAACCTTTAATTATTCATTTGCCCTTTGATTTGAGAAGAGAGTAAAACGAAAGAGACGGTGAATAGTAACAATAGGAATTCCCACGCCTTTTCTTTTATAAAAGGGTGTTTAATTTTTACCCGGGTAATAACTTGGGCCGGGTTATAAGGGATTTGGGCCCGGGCTTGGTTTTGGATTTGTTATATAAAAAGTTAACGGGTGTTAACTTCTATTAATAGAAGTTAACACCGTTAGGATTTAAGGGCTATTTTTGCAATTTGGATTATCTTGAGGGCTGATTTGGAAATTTGATGGGTTTTGTCTTGTTGACTTTGACCAAGGGTTGACTGAAGGTTGACCACTGCTGACTTTTTGTAGAAAACTTCCGGCTCTTTGTGTGCTCTTCCGTTCTCGTGTCCGTGTTCTTATGATTTTTGCTTTATACGTACCTACATAATTTCAAAGACAAAACAAGCAATATTCAAGCATTTAAAGCACAATTTTGTCTTTTTAGGGTTTATTTTGATATAAAACGGATATGTGTTTTCACACATATCAAAATTCCCCCAACTAAGCGATTGCGTGTCCCCACGCAATGTTATATGCCTTATAACCAAATACCTCAAAACTTCCCCAAACTAAACCTTTGAAAAGTAGCAAAGATTTTTGTGGAGAGAGTTAAGAGATCACAAGTTATAAAACACCCCGATTTCCCATTTTTCTAAAACTTTTTCAAATTTTTTTTTTGAAAAATAAACTTATATTATTTCGACTTTCGTTATTTTCATAACTGTTAGGGATCATAGAACAAGATGCATTTCGATTCCGAGAATTCATCGTCCCCGACTTTTCACTTATCCAAACTAAGCTTAAAACAAAATCATAGCTAAATATCAGTAAGAATGCTAACACTACTCATATTTACAACTTGTGAACTTTTCACTCCCGATAATTATTATATCTTAGGTGAGCATGCCATTTTGAATTTCAACCATGGATTAACGTTTTGCAAAATACTATGCTTCACGTTCCACCTGAGAATAATGAATTTGAAGGCGAGATCATCCCATGTAGCGACTTTCGTCTCAACACATCCCAACCTTGCGGCTAAGTGACTAGGCTTTTGACACCCCACAGAGACTAGTATCGGGACTCACGGACCTTAGGTTTCAAAAACTCTCAAGTTTCCTGGATATTCATAGCTTATAAAATAGAATAGTCAAAGTTCGAAAGCATATTTGAATTTAACAAAAAGAAATCAATTTATTAATTTTACTTAATATTAAACATAACATTTATGCAATTGTAACCCTCGACTTTTTAGAAGGCTGCAACATCGGTTGTGAGCCGGCAAGATGCAGCAAACTTTTATCAGTCTCAGATCTTTATTCTTACTATGAGCTTTCTTTAGAAGACTACCACATCGGTTGTGAGCCGACAAGAAGTAGTAAACTTTTATCAGCCCACAACTTTTATTATTATTATATATTTTTTTATCATTTTATTTTATTTTATTTTATTTTATTTTTATTTTTTTTATTTATTTAGAGAAGACTTCTTTTTGAAAAATTCAAGTATAAATTTGAACTAAGACTAAATTTTTTGCTATATATTACATAAAAATTGTTGATTTAAGTTTAATTTCCAAAAATAGCACGTATATTAATCCGATTAAGAGCTTATGGGAGAAAAAGCAACAAGTTACATACATGAGCTCTTAGGATTT
>BQNB010116553.1:0-21343 GCA_026074375.1 Tanacetum coccineum
TGTTCAGCATTAGCCATTGATTCTGCAAAGTTACAATCATAGACGAACGAGCATGCAGATAAGGGTTGTTAGATGAGAGCAAATGCACGGAAGTTAAGCATGTATGCACAATATCCAAGATAATGGACTATTAGATCATGCTATAGTGTTAATCAGTGAGATTTGTCAACTCTTGAGTTAACGGATGTGAACTCATCAAAGAGAGAACAAGACACACCGAAATAACCACATGATTCAATGGCAATTTACAACCAATGCAGGACAAGATGCAATGGATGAGAAACTCTAAGCAACACTTAATCTATGACAAGATCATGACCCAAAACGCAAGGATTTTGACATGCTCAGACTCAAAACGCAGGATATCAAAACGCAGGCATAGTCAAAACGCAACAAAGTCACAAATCAAAACGCAACGAGTTGCGTTTTGAGCCTGTTTTGTATCATATAATCAAAACGCAATCAATTATTAATTTATCAAATCGCAATTAAGAACTAATTATCGAAACGCAACAAGAATTTTAACAACGAAAACGCAACTAATAATTAATTCTCAAAACGCAACTTGAATATAGCCCTAAACCCTAAACGCAAGCACGAACTAACTGTCAAAACGCAACATGACTTTGAGCTAGTTCGCAAAACGCAACATTAACTTATCCACAAAACCCTAAACCGTGTTAGGAATAAATCTTCATACGACTTAATACTGCCACCAGTACTAAAGGAGTTAGTACTGCCAGTACAAAGTTTGTACTGCCAAGGTTACTTAATACTGCTAGTAGAAGAAGTTAGTACTGCTAAATGGTCAAAGCTGATGAACTGAAGATAAGAATGCATGG
Organism: Tanacetum coccineum; assembly: GCA_026074375.1. Taxonomy (NCBI): domain Eukaryota; kingdom Viridiplantae; phylum Streptophyta; class Magnoliopsida; order Asterales; family Asteraceae; genus Tanacetum; species Tanacetum coccineum. The sequence goes on from BQNB010116553.1 coordinate 843, forward strand.
AGAGTATTTCGGATATTTATATTTGAATTGTAACTGAACCTAGATGATAGGCTGATATCTTTGTAAAGGGCTCCTTGTATTTCTATAAAAGGAGATCCCAAGTGTAGTGTAACTTAGAACTTTACGAGATACATTTAGAGAAAATTTGTAATAGCTTCAAGGTTTGTAACCCCAGTACTTCAAGAGTACTCGTATTATTTAATAATATTGAAGCAGTGAGTTTTGTGTTCATTGTGTGTTTGTGATCATTACTGTTTCATTCATAAATTTCTCTAGAGTATCAAAGTGTAGATTCCGCATACACTTTGGTATAAATACAAAGTCTCAATCTTTGTTATTTTGGATTCTTCCAAGGTAACAAACTCTTTATATCATAAAGAATCGATCAAGGCGTGGGATCAATAAAGAGCCTTCTTCAGACGATAAACGTGCGTAGGATTATCCTGGTCTTCAAATCCTTCAGGCTGACTGACAAAGACTGGCAAAGCTTCCCATGCTCAAACTAGGAGAGTATGAGATGTGGGAAATCAAAATCAAGCAGTACTTCCAGATCCAAGACTATGCATTATGGGAGGTAATAGAAAATGGGAATTCTTGGGTACCTATTCCTGTTACAACACCAAAACAGGTCCATCAACAGTATTGAAGATGACTGTGCCCTTTACTACTGAAGAAAAGATTTGCAAGAAGAATGATGTCAAAGCCAGAAGTCTTCTCCTCATGGCTCTCCCAAATGAACATCAGCTTACTTTAAAATACACAGTATGCTGATGTCAATCTATGTTTATTGCTATTAAAAGCTCGCTTTTTTTTTTTTTTTTTTTGGAAGAAATGATGCTACATAGGAAGACACAAAAGCCTTACTGAAAGCAAACAGTATGGAAAACTTTAATGATAACAAGCTCAGAATCTTTGGACTTTATCTTTAACAGGTTCAAAAGCTTGTTAGTAGGATTGGCATCTTGGTGTTGATACTCCTCCTAGAGGATTTAAATGTTAGTTTTTGTGAAGCTTACACCTTCAGAATGGGATATACAACGTAATTGTTGGATGAACAAACCCGACTTTGATACTATGGGTTTGGATGATTTGTACAACAATTTTAAAATTGTTGAACAAAAGGTTAAGAGAACTGTTGTTATTAATAATGATGATAAGAACTTGGCATTTCTAACCACTTCCAGTCCAAGCAGTACTAATATATTAATACTGTTAATACTGGAGTTAGTATGGAAACATCCAAGGTTTATTAATGCTAGTACTGAAACTAGTACTGTAGTTTTAGTGATGCACAGTTTATGACTTTTTGTTCCTCAACCACAAGGGTCTCTACTTTGTTCATGAAGGGAAGATTTATTGCAGCAAATTCTTGATGATGATTAGAATAAATGGATTCTAAAGTGGAATATGGCACTGCTGAGCATGAGGGGCGAGAAAAGTTCTATCAGAGAACTTGGAAGGAAGATCATCTTTGATGGAAGTAGTACTGCTGGATATGATAAATCAAAAGTAGAATGTTTCAATGTCAAAGAAATAGGACATTTTGCCAGAAGAATTGCAGGAACCAAGAGTAAAGAAAAATGAAATTGGAATCAAGGAAGCTCATCAAGGCTGTGAGGATTGAAGATGCTCTGAAAAGGCATTGTGTGCTATAGATGTGCTGGATTTGGATTGGGAGTGAACATGGCAGAGGATTGAAATTCAAGGCAAACATGGCTCTCATGGGCATTCACAGATTCTGAGGTTATCAAAATGATAAATCTTGCTCTAAATCTTGTTTGCAAAATTATGAAGCTCTTAAAAAATAGTATGATGATTTACTAGTTAAATTAGATGATACAGCCTTTAAAGCAACTACATATAAAAGAGGTCTGTCAATTTTAGAAGCACAAGTTGTTAAATATAAAGAATCTGAAGTCCTGTTTTCTGAAGAGATTGCTTTGTTGAAAAGAAGTGTAGGTCATAAGGATTATCTAATGGGATTAGTTAAGACTGAACTTGAAAAAGTTAAGGAAGAAAAAGAGGGGTTTGAATTTAAGCTAGCAAAGTTTGAAAAATCATCTAAAGACTTAGATGATTTGTTAGCAAGTCAGGTAACTGACAAAAGCAAAAGGGGTTTTGGTTATACTACTGTCCCCTCACCTCATCCCTTAATTCTCAACAGACCAACACCTTTAGACTTGTCTTATTCAGGTCTTGAGGAGTTCAAACAACCTGAGGTAAATGAGTATGGTTCTAGGGTTACAAGTTTAAAACCAACCACTGTTTGTGATAGAGAGTCAAATAATTCTAAGGAGAATACTGATGACTCTTTAACACAGCAACCTAAGACTGTTACTAGTTCTGTTGTGTCTCCATTTAAGGTAGACAAAGTTTGGAAAGAAAAGTTTTTCCATCCCGCTAATCATAACAGGGTAGAAGAACCTAAAAAGGCTAGAGAGAATACTGATGCCCCAATTATTGAAGATTGGGTGTCAGATGATGAGGAAGAAGTTGAGTCTATCCCTAAGGTAGAAAAGAAAATACCTAATGCTACTAAGAAAGAGTCAGTTAAAACTGTTAAACCAAGTAAAAGAACAGTTAGGTATGTTGTGGTGTATAGGTCACAGAGACATTAGGGAGGAAACAAAAGTTGGAATGCGTCAAAAATTTGATCAATTTGGAGGTAAACTTTGTTTTAATAACAAAGCATGCTTTATTTGTGGGAATTTTGTTCAATGCATATACAATTGTCCTATTGCTCACATCATTTGTTCAAGAGCAGTCTTAATGAAGACTGGCCTAAAAACTGTCAAAAATGCAAAGCCTCTTAGTACTGTTGGGTCTGTTAACACTGTCAGACCTTTTAGTACTGTTAGGTTTGTTAATACTGTTAGGCCTTATAATACTGCTCACCCAAAACCAATAGTTTCTTGTGCTAGACCAAAGACTCATTTTCAAAATCAAGCACAAAGGCCCTTTTACAAGAATACAGCATTAACAAAAAGGTCTAATATTCAAAATATTAATACTGGTAGACAAAATGTTAATACTGTTAGACCAAATGTTAATACTATCAGGGCAAGGGGATTTAATGCTGTTAAGCCCTCAGCATGTTGGGTTTGGAGACCTATCAAACCCAATGGTGCATCACTAATCTTTAACAAATATAATTACATTGATGCACGAGGAGATCAAGTCAGTAATGGTTGGGTCCCCAAAGATGACTAAACTTTCATAAGTTTTGTGTGCAGAGCAATTTACAGCTGAATGATAAAGGATTTGTGGATAGTGGATGCTCAAGGCACATGTCTGGAAACATAGCCCATCTTTCAGATTTCAAAGACTTTGATGGAGGTTATGTTACTTTTGGTAGAGGAGCAAATGGAGGAAGAATCACTGGTAAAGGTACTATCAAAACTGATAAACTTGATTTTGAAGATGTATACTTTGTCAAAGAGTTGAAGTTCAACCTTTTTAGTGTCTCACAAATGTGTGACAAAAAGAATTATGTTCTTTTTACTGACACTGAATGTCTTGTTCTATCTCCTAATTTTAAGTTGCCTGATGAAAATCAAATACTTCTTAAAATTCCTAGACAGAACAACATGTACAGTTTTGATATGAAGAACATAGCTTCCTAAGGTGGTTTAACTTGTCTAGTTGCAATGGCTACATTGAGGAATTCTTTGTTATGGCATAGGAGGCTTGGTCATGTCAATTTCAAAAATATCAATAAACTTGTCAAAGAAAATCTTGTAAGAGATTTACCTTTAAAAAGATTTGAGAATGACCAAACATGTGTTGCCTGTCTTAAAGGCAAGCAACATAGAGCCTCTTGTAAGACCAAGGCCTTTAGTCCCAATACTAAGCCATTGTTTATGCTACACATGGATCTGTTTGGTCCAACTTTTGTTAGTAGTTTAATGCATAAAAAATACTGCTTGGTAGTTACTGATGATTATAGTAGATTTTCATGGGTTTTCTTTTTAAGAACTAAGGATGAAACTAGTGAGATCCTTAAAAACTTTATCAAAGAAATAGAAAATCTAGTGGATAAGAAGGTTAAAATAATCAGAAGTGACAATGGGACAAAATTTAAAAACCATGTGATGGATGAGTTCTGTAGAGAAAAAGGTATCAAGAGAGAATATAGTGTAGCAAGGACACCTCAGCAAAATGGTGTAGCTGAAAGAAAGAATATGACTCTTATTGAGGCTGCTAGAACAATGTTAGCTGACTCTAAGTTACCTACAACATTTTGGGCAGAAGCTGTTTCTACTGCTTGTTATGTACAAAATAGGGTCTTAGTAGTCAAAAAACCTCTTACATGGACCTCTTAGAACTCTTTAGGGGTACTAAACTAGCTTTAGGCTTCATGAATACCATTTGGTTTGTCATGTTAACAATTATCAATACCTTATAAGTGGGAAGGTTTGATGGAAAAAGTGTTGAAGGTTTCTTTGGTTGGGTATTCTTTAAGTTTGACAAGCTTTTAGGGTATACAACATTAGAACAGGAAAGCTACAGGAAAAACTTAACAGTTGGGTTTCTTAGTACGATATTAATCCTATTGTTAGAAGGAAATGGTCCAAAGTGGCTGTTTGATCTTGATTCTCTAACCAAATCAATGAACTATGTACCAGTGGTTGCAGGGACTTTTTCTAATGTTTCTGTAGGTATAGAAGGAGTTTCTGAGTCCAGACATCTCTAACAAGACATTGATTGCATTGTCATGCCTATTGGGAAGTGCCTTCATACTTTGATGATGTTCATCATAATTGTTTATGAAGCTCACATACACGATCAGGATGGGACTCATGATGATTGCAGTATTCAGGATAATGGTATTGATGATCAACAAGTTAATACTGCCAGTCCAGAAGTTAATACTGGTAGTAGACAAGTTGATACTGCTATGCCTGAAGTTAATACTGCTACTCCTGAAGATTTGATGGGACCAACTCCTACAACTGAAGACACACAAGTGGAGGATCAAGAAATTGACTTGGGGAATATTTCACCATCTTATGAAGTTCCTTCCACTCCTCATACAAGAATTCACAAGGATCATCCAATTGATCATGTGATTGGTGATGTGCAGTCTTCTGTTCAAACAAGAAGGATGACAACTTCTTACTCTGAACTAGGATTTCTTAGTGCCATTTATGAAGGAAAGACTCATCAGGACTTTTATACATGCCTTTTTGCCTGTTTCTTATCTCAAGAAGAACCAAAGAGAGTTTCTAAAGCTCTTAATGATCCTGTATGGGTAGAAGCAATGCAAGAAGAACTCCTACAGTTCAAGCTACAAAATGTATGGGTTCTTGTAGATTTGCCTAAGGGTCATAGGGCTATTGGTACAAAGTGGGTCTACAGAAACAAGAAAGATGAGAGGGGGGAATCTTTGTTGTCAGGAAACAAAGCCAGACTTGTTGGCCCAAGGACATAATAAGAAGAGGGTTTTGACTTGTTGAAGTTTTAGCTCCAGTGGCTAGAATAAATGCCATATAGAATATTCTTGGCTTATGTTCTTATATGTGTTTTTATGTCTACCAAATGGAGTCAAAAGTGCTTTTCTATATGTCCAAATTAAAGAGGAGGTGTATGTATGTCAACCTCCAGTTTGAAGATCTATGACCATCCTGATAAAGTTTATTTATAGTTGTGAAAGCAACTATTTGGACTTTATCAAGCAACTTGAGCTTGGTATGACACATTTGGCCACTTATCTTTTGCGCAAAGGATTTAAAAGAGGCAGATTGATCAAACCTTTATTCATCAAAGTCACAAGGGGCATTTATTCTGCTTGTTCTAATCTATGTAGATGGAACATTTTTGGATCTACCAAGAAGGGGCTTTGTGATGAGTTTGAGAGCTTATGAAGGATAAGTTTTACAGATGAGTTCCTATGGAGAACTCACCTTCTTTTTGGGGTTGCAGGTCCAACAAAGAAAGAAAGGCATCTTTATCAGTCAAGATAAATATGTCCATGAAATTTTGAGAAAGTTCAACTACACAGATGTGAAGTCTGCCTCAACTCCCACAGATTTAGAAAAGCCCTTGGTTAAAGATGCAGATGCTGATGATGTTGATGAACATCTTTATAGATCTATGATTGGATCTTTGATGTATCTTACAGCATCTAGACTAGATATCATGTTTGTAGTTTATGCATGTGCAAGGTTTCAAGTTTCCCCAAAAACTTCCCATCTCTTAGCTGTCAAAAGAATCTTTAGATACCTTAAAGGCAAACCATCACTAGGTCTTTGGTATTCTAAGGATTCTCCATTGGAGTTAGTTGCATTACCACTGATAGTGACGTTGCTGGAGTACACTTGATAGGAAAGTCAAACGCTAGAGGTTGTTAATTTTTGGGAAAATAGGTTATTTCTTGGCAATGCAAGAAATAAACTGTAGTTGCCACTTCTACAACTGAAGCTGAATATGTGGCTGCTGCAAGTTGCTGTGGACAAGTTCTCTGGATCCAAAACCAATTGTTTGATTATGGGTACAATTTTATGAACACTGTTATTTACATTGACAATACCAGTACTATCTGTATTATAGAAAATCCTGTTTAACACTCTAAAACAAAACATATAGAGATTAGGCGTCACTTTATAAGAGATTGTAATACTAAAAAGTTGATTCAAATAGCTAAAATTGATACTCAACTTAACGTAGCAGACCTTCTTACAAAAGGTTTTGATGCTGGTAGATTTCAGTACTTGGTTTCAAGTATTGGAATGCTCAATCCCTAAGGCCCAAATCTCTTGTTTGTTTTGTAAAGTTTGTTCAATGTTAGTACTGTTCGTTATTTGTCAATTAATACTGCTAGGTCTAATTAGTACTACTAGTTATATTTAAAACTGTTTGTTAAAACTGTTACTTATAGTTAGTACCGCTGGTTATTTCTATGTATCTTTGTTAATCCTGTGAATAACACTTAATACTGTCAAACATGAAACATGTTTGGATTATGTTTGTTTCTTGGTTTTAAGTTAACTTTTTCAGGATAAACAATGAGGTGTCCAATTGGTTACTCCATAATGTATTATTTGAGGGGAGGAAACATGTTGGCTGTTCTTAAAGTGTTGGTTGTTACACCACACAACAAATGGTTATCAATTCACCATGTCTAATAGACATCAAGAATTGACTAGTCCAGAGCAAACGGCTCATGGTAAAGACTTTCTAAATCCGTTGATAGTTGATAGTTTACTCAAAACTATATGGTTATCATTGCACCATGTTTTTCTAATGAAGCAATGGCTAGTCCAGAGCAAACGGCTACTGGTAAAGACTTCTCAAATCCGTTTATAGCTGGTAGTTTACTCAAAACTATATGGTTATCATTGCACCATGTTTTTCTAATGAAGCAATGGCTAGTCCAAAGTAAACGGCTATTGGTAAAGACTCCTCAAATCCGTTTATGGCTGGTAGTTTGCCAAAAACTACACTTTGTGTGCATTTGTGAGCTAAAACAACATAGAGAATTGGTGAGCTCAAAAACAGAAAGAGAGCTGTGTGAAAAATAGACAGAGTGAAAAGTAAGCCAAAAGAATTGAGAGATGTAATGTGAGTGGTATGTGCTTAATTACACATACCATCTTCCATTTAAAACGAACTTAAAAGAATAAAAACATACCAAAAATACATTGTATTTGTATGTTTGCATTTGTATTGTGCAGGAAACGGATATTCAAGAAAAGGAACAAAAAGAAAGCCAAAAGCAAACAAATCCAAGCATGGAGTGGAAAGGGCAAAGTCAAAAGTCAAGCCAAGTGAAGAAAATACAACTTGAGGGGCTAAAACTGCCAAACCTCAAGTTGTATTACAAAAGATAAAAAGACAAGGGTCAAAATTGCAAAGAAGGCAAAGATTGCATTCAAGTTATACAACTTGAGGGGACCAAAGTTGCCTACTCCCCTAAAAAGTCTTCTTTCCCGCCCCATCAAACCCAGTTACAACTTGTATGTCGCCCCATACTTCTCCCCTGCAAAACCACTCAACACCCTACCAAAATAGTTTCATCCACCCTACTATTTCCCCCCCAGTTGTATAAAAGCCATGTTGGCAATCCCTCTCCATTCCCAAAGCATTTCGATGGCTGAGATTGTCTCCAAAGAAGCTCAAAAGAAATCAAAGGTTGGGATTTGCTTTAGATTCACCTCACACTCAAACATAAGCACACTTCGTTTTTGCTCTCCAAAAGAGCACATGATGCAAGTCCAAGACATTAGGGGTATATATGAGCTTTTTATATAGCTTTGAGGCATCTAGTTTTTAATTTTTAGTAACTAATTAGTTTTTAATCTAAGTTTAAATTTCAAAGTCATTTACAGCTTTTTATTTTCAGCTTTGTAACACTTTCAAGATTAATGCAAGTTTGAAGTTTTTAAGTCAATACCAGTGTTAAGTTTCTTAATCATATTGTTTTGTGTTCAAAAAAGCTCTCACCACAAGCTACTTATAGCTGTTTTAATTGGCAGTAATAATAAAAGTTAGTAGTTAAGAGAAAATCACAAATATCACTCTCAAATATACCACAGCTTATGTTATGGATGATAAGCCAGTTCTGGATGGGCTTATGGACTCTCACTAGCTTGTTTAATACAAGCTAGAGCTTGTAGACCTTTTGTTTAGCCCTGTTTTGAGCAAGGGTGTTGTAAGTTTCTTTTTCTCTTATTTCTCTTAGATACTGCAGAACTGCTTATAGTGCTTATTCTTGATTGAAGTCTGCTTATAAATGCTTTAATTTGTTATTTGATAATCTGTTTTTAATCAGTTTGAAATAAAAATGATTTTTGGAAATGTTAAGGGCTGTTTTGAACAAGCAGTACTAACTCCAAGTTAGTACTGCTAGTTAAATTTTTAGGATTTAAACCTAGCAGTATTAACTTATGCTTACCAGTACTAACTCCAAGTTAGTAATGCTAGTCATTTTTCTTGGTTTCAAAGGCTAGCAGTATCTAACTACAGTTAATACTATTAGTTAGAACTGTTAGTACTGGTAGTTCATTCTACCTTATCAGCTTATTATTTCTGATTATTTAAAGATTTCCTTAGCTTTTTAGAGTAGATTAAACCATTTTCCTTTGCTGTTTGCTTATTTAAGTTTGTTTTCCTTTTTAAAGTATTTTTTAATAATGTATCAGTTTGTAGCTTTTTAGCTTATTTGTCATTTTTAGTTCATTCTAGTTGCTCCCATTTTATTTCTAAGTGCTTATTAAAGGGGTAGGTGAACTCTCTATTTTAGCTTGTTTGCTTATTTAGTGTTTCTTTGTATTTTGTAAACCTAACGTTACTAAAATAAAGCTAACAGTACTGAATTCAAGTTAGTATTGGTGGTTTATTTACTGTTAGTACTGTTGTTCAGACTGTTGCTGTTCATCTTGTTTCATTTACGCTTAATTGCTTTTTGTATTTGCTTATTTAGAGTGAGTTTAGCTTATTTAATTGTCTTAAGTTTATTTGAGTATATTTGTGCCTTAGTGTAAAAGTTTTAAGTGTTTTTGCCTTTTCTAGCTTTGATTCTTGGTCCAGCTTGTTTTCTTTGCTTATTCTTATGTGCATTTGCTTTCAAAATTAGTTCCAAATCATTCCTTGTTACATATTAAAACACAATCACAATGTCTCTCGATTTTCCAATTCTAGCCTCTTTGGGACATAACGACCCGTGAACATATATAAGGCTTCTGGTTTTATTGCACTCGCGATTCTGATCCTTGTTGTATCTATTTCATATATAGATAAGTTTTTAAGTGTAAGATTTGGCGAGTCAAATTTTGCGCAGTTGCGGGGAGGCTTTGAAACGCTTTCGTTACCATTTGAAAATTTGTGCTTTGTTTGTGAATTTTTTCTTTTATAAAAATTATATAAAAAGATACAAATATATTTTTCAATTTCCTTTTATTTAGTTATAATTATAATATAAACTCAAAAGAAAAACCAAAAATATAAAAACATTGTCCATAAAAAGAAATAAAATTCACAAATTGGTAAAAATACCAAAATATAATATTCTCAATTGAGGTATTATCATAATAACTTTCGGTGAACTTATTGGTTCCCAACTCGAACAAAAGATTTAAAACTTACCATTTGTGTCTCTTACGATATACGACTCACCTTGAAAAGTTAAACAAGCTATAAAGTGGGTATAAGGAGGGTTGTTCCTAGGAACTATGACCCGAAAGGAGAAATAAGCTTCGCGCTATTCCTACTCCTCCGCTCACCTGTGCGTTTATCATTTTAAGAGCTACCGTAAAGTAAGTAGATTATTTGGGTTCAAGTTGTCTAGTTTTAGGTTCCTGTCCGTTTAAAATACATTGTGAATAAACTAAAAATCCAAAAATACTCTTCTTGTTTTCTATTTTAGTGCATGCGCACTCGTTCTAAAGCTCGCCGTCTACAACAACAACAACAAGTTCCTCCGAATTTTGTTGAACCTCCAAAAATATGTAAGAGATTTGCCTTTAAAAAGATTTGAGAATTACCAAACTTGTGTTGCTTGTCTTAAAGGCAAGCAACACAGAGCCTCGTGTAATACCAAGGCCTTTACTCCCATTACTAAGCCATTATTTATGCTGCATATGGATCTCTTTGGTCCCACTTGTGTTAGTAGTCTAATGCATAAAAAGTACTGCTTAGTAGTCACTGATGATTATAGTAGATTTTCATGGATTTTCTTTTTAACAACTAAGGATGAAACAAGTGAGATCCTTAAATTTTTTATTAAAGAAGTAGAAAACCTAGTGGATAAAAAAGTAAAAATAATCAGAAGTGATAATGGGACAGAGTTTAAAAACAAAGTGATGGATGATTTATGTAGGGAAAAAGGTATTAAAAGAGAATATAGTGTAGCTATGACTCCTCAGCAAAATGGTGAAGCTGAAAGGAAGAATAGGACACTCATTGAGGTTGCTAGAACAATGTTAGCTGACTTTAAGTTACCTACCACATTTTGGGCAGAAGTAGTTTCTACTGCTTGCTATGTACATAATAGGGTCTTAATAGTCAAGCCTCATAATAAGACTCCTTATGAACTCTTTAGAGGTTTTAAACCAGCTATAGGATTCATGAAACCTTTTGGATGTTATGTTACTATTCTCAATACCTTAGATAAGTTGGGCAAGTTTTATGGAAAAAGTGATGAAGGTTTCTTTATTGGATATTCCTTAAGTAGAAAAGCTTTTAGGGTATACAACACTAGAACCAGTAAAGTTCAGGAAAACTTGCATATTGGGTTCTTAGAGAATAAGCCTATGATAGAAGGAAATGGTCCAAAGTGTCTGTTTGATCTTGATTCTCTAACCCAAACAATGAATTATGTACCAGTGGTTGTAGGAACATTTTCTAATGACTTTGCAGGTAAACAAGGAGTTTCTGAGTCTAGTATATCTTCTCAACAAGATCAGGATTGTATTGTAATGCCAATTTGGAAGGATGCTTTATATTTTGGTGATGATGCACCAAGATCTGTTGTAGATGCTCAAATATAAGATAAAGATAGGCTACAAGATGAGAATGATGCTACAGAAAAGTCTCTATTGGTATTGATGATCAACATGTTAATAATGCCAGTCCAGAAGTTATAATGGTAGGAGGACATGTTAATATGTTTACCTGAAGTTAATACTTGCTACTCTAAAAATTGATGGGACCAAATTCCTATAAAACTGAAGACACACAAGTGGTGGAATCAAGACGATTGAATTATGGAAACCTTTCACCATCTTATGCAGTTTTACCACTCCTACATACAAGAATTCACAAGGATCATCCAATTGATCATGTGTTGGTGATGTGCAGTCTTCTGTTCAAACAAGAAGGATGACAACTTCTTACTCTGAACTAGGATTTCTTGGTGCCATTTTATAAAGGAAGACTCACCAGGACCTAATATCATACATGGCCTCTTTTGCCTGTTTCTTATCTCAAGAAGATCCAAAGAGAGTCTCTAAAGCTTTTAATGATCTCTGGCATGGTAGAAGCAATGCCAAGTAAGAACCCTACAGTTAAACTACAAAATGTATGGGTTCTTGTAGAATTACCTAAAGGTCATTGAGCTATTGGTACAAAGTGGGTCTACAGAAACATGAAAGATGAAAGGGGAAGTGTTTTCAGAACAAAGCAAGCACTTGTTGGCCCAAGGACATACACAAGAATGATGGGTATGGATATGATGAAGTTTTTTGCTCAGTGGCTAGTATAGATGAACATAAGAAGATTCTTGGCTTATGCTTCTTATATGGTTTTACAGTCTACCAAATGGATGTCAAAAGTGGCTTTTCTTTGATGGTCAAATTGAGACGAGGTGTATGTATGTCAACCTCAGGTTTTTGAAGATCATGACATCCTGATAAAGTTTATAAAGTAGTGGAAAGCACTATATGGACTTCAGCAAGCACCCAGAATGCTTGGGTATGACACTTTGGCCACTTATCTTTTGAGCAATGGATTCAAAGAGGAAAGATTGATCAAACTTTATTCATCAAAAGTCAAAAGGGGCATATATTGCTTGTTCAAATCTATGTTGATGACATCATTTTTGGATCTACCAAGAAGGAGCTTTGTGATGAGTTTGAGAAGTGATAAGGATAAGGTTTCAATGAGTTCTATTGGGGGGACTCACCTTCTTTTTGGGGTTGAGTCCAACAGAGATAAGAACGGATCTTTATCAGTCAAGATAAATATGTCATGATATTCTGAGAAAGTTTCTAACTTCCAACAGTTGTGAAGTCGGCCTTCCACTCCTTACAGATTTGGAAAAGCCCTTGGTTAAAAGATGCAGCTGGCTGATGTTGTTGTTGAACATCTGTATAGATCTATGATTTGGATCTTTTATGTATCTTCAGCATCTAGACCAGTTATTTGTTTGCAGTTTGTGCATGTGCAAGGTTTCAAGTTTCCCCAAAAAACTTCCATATCTTAGTTGTCAAAAAGAATCTCTTTAGGATACCTTAAAGGCAAACCATCACTAGGTCTTTGGTATTCTAAGGATTCTCCATTGGAGTTAGTTGCTTACACTGATAGTGACTATGCTGGAGCTACTCTTGATAGGAAGTCAACCACTGGAGGTTGTCAATTTTTAGGAAATAGGTTAATTTCTTGGCAATGACAAGCAAACAAAACTGTAGTTGCCCCTTCTACAACTATAGCTGTATATGTGGCTGCTGCAAGTTGCTGTGGACAGTTCTCTGGTTCCAAAATAATTGCTTGATATGGGTACAATTTATGAACACTGTTATTTACATTGACACTCTATCCAGTACTATTCATGTATCATAGAAAATCCTGTTCAACACTCTATAACAAAACATATAGAGTTAGGCATCACTTTATAAGAGATTGTATATACCAAAAAAGTTGATTTCAAATGGCTAAAATTGTACTCAATTAATGTAGCAGATCTTCTTACAAAAGGTTTGATTGCTTGGTAGATTTCAGTACTTGGTTTCAAGTATTGGAATGCTCAATCCCTAAGGCCTAAATCTCTTGTTTGTTTTGTAAAGTTTGTTAAATGTTAGTATTGTTAGTTATTTGTCAATTAATACTGCTAGGTCTAATTAGTACTGCTAGTTATATTTAACACTGTTTGTTAAAACTGTTACTTATAGTTAGTACTGCTGGTTATGTCTGTGTATCTTTGTTAATCTTGTGAATAACTACTTGATACTGTTATTACATGACACATGTGTGGATTATGTTTTTCTTGTTTTTTTTCACTACTTTTTCAGGATAAACAATGAGTGTCATATTGGTTACTCCATAATAGTATATTATCTGTGAGGATTAATCTAACAGTGAGGAAAACATGTTGGTGGTTCTTATGTGTTGGTTGTTACCCACACAACAAATGGTTCATCATTCACCATGCCAATAGACATCAAGAATTGACTAGTCCAAAGCAAACGACTCCTGGTAAAGATCCTAAATCACGTTGATAGTAATAGTTTTACTCAACTAAACTTATGGTCAGTTTGCACCATGTTTCTCAATTGAAGCATGGCTAGTCCAGAGCAAACGGCTACTAGTAAAGACTTCTCAAATCCGTTTATAGTTGGTAGTTTACTCAAAACTATATGGTTATCATTGCACCATGTTTTTCTAATGAAACAATGGCTAGTCCAAAGCAAACGGCTATTGGTAAAGACTTCTCAAATCCGTTTATGGCTGGTAGTTTGCCAAAAACTATACTTTGTGTGCATTTGTGAGCTCAAAACAAAAGAGAGAATTGGTGAGCTCAAAAACAGAAAGAGAGCTGTGTGAAAAAATAGACAGAGTTGACAAGTGAGCAAAAGGAATTGAGAGAGATGAAATGTGAGCCTAAAAACAAAAAGAGAGATTGTGTGAAGTTATTCTTATAAGTCTTACAAACCTATGGAGTTTGTACTGCTTATGGGTGGAGAAGTTAATACTGCTAGGCATATTTTAGTACTGCTAGGCCTATGTTAATACTGCTGGATGACCGTTAGTACTGTTTGGGCCTAACAGATTTTTCATTTATTAATAGAGCCGTTGAGATATTTCTGCCAAATACCTATGGAATAGGAGTTTGACCAATTGGACTTTCGTGCATCTACTATATCTTCAAAAGGATTTATTCACGATCACTTTCAATTTCTTAATATTGGTCAACTAATATCTCTCTGTTTTCTCTATTACATTAAAAATTACCTTCTCCAGGCCCTTATACTTACATTTTTTATTTAACACGATCCTATCCCCACTCGATTAATCACATTTTCATCATCGCAAGTTTGATTTCTGTGACATACCTCAAACATGGTAGCGTTTCTGGAAAAATCTACGGGAAGTGCAGGGTTTCATCAGATCATAGATTTCATCAATCGAAGTCATATTTGCTATGCACTTACTAAGAAACCAGAAGTGTGTGTCTCATTTATAAAATAATTTTGGAGGTCTGCTGTGGATTAACTATGATTAATGGCAGTCAAAGATAAGTGCTATATCTATGATGGACAATCTCTTTCAATACTGAAGGTTCTCTTACGGCGAACATCTCTAGTTTGGATGGATCAAGATGGTATTACCTCTTTCCAACTCAACAGAGATCTTTGCGCAATTGGCGATCTTATGGGCTATACTACTAAATCAGCGAAGTTAACCTTTCAAAAAAGGTGCATTTTCATCCTCAGTATGGATGTTTTTAAGATCATTATATTCTTCATTATTTAAGCCTAAGAAAGAGACTGCCTTGGGAGCAGTTTAGTTGTAATATTGCAGCTGCTTGCATTTGTTTAGCCACAAATAGAAAGTTTAGAATTTTGTTTCTAGGATGATTCTTTGGACCACATGGTGGTCTAACATATCTAGTCCGTAAAGTTTTTAATGTATCCTCTTAGGTTTATACTACTGCCTAGGTCATGCAGAGACACAGCTTCTACTATCACATTTGAATTTATTCTGTTCCATCTCTAACAATAAAGGTGTTTTGACATTATGAAGAGATCCTCCAGGGATTTTAGAGTCAGGACAGGTCGCTGTAGGTCCACTATGTTAGATAGATGTACTGATCCCTCACCTGTAACCTTCTAGAATCACATCTTCACCTTCCCTACACCTTCACTTCAACCTGGAACCAATCTTCCTTCTCAACCATCTCCTACTCAACCCACAATACTCAACCCTCACCTACACAACTTTCACCAACTACAACCTGGTACAGAAATACCTTCTTCTACACCCTGATCTCACCTTCTTGCTGTTCACTCACAATGGAGTGAGGAGGTAGTTTGAAACTTTAAAGACATTGATGAATTTGGTTACCACTCTTTCTGCAGGATTGCGTGTTTTTAGAGGCTGACTTGTTGAAGACAAAGAAAACCTATAGTTCTGCTTATACCAAGCTTATTCTCAGGGTCAAGAAGCTAGAGTCTCAATTAAAGATTGGGAAAGCAAGGAAACAAACTAGGGTTCAGATGATGAAGCCTTTGAAGATGATTCTTCCAAACAGGGGAGGAAGTTATTTGATGAAGAGGCTCAAGAAAAAGCAAGTTCTGACACTGAACTATTCATTCAAGAAGTGACTCCAACTGAAGTCATTCAAGATCAAGAGGGCAGTGGGAAAGCAAGTGATGAAGTTAGTACTGCTGGTTTGAAGAAAGGTACTGCTTAGTGAAGAAGTTCAAAAGTTAGTACTGCTGAGTGGTAACACCCCCTCCTCCAGTACTTGTGAGGAACTGCTTACTATACTCAAGAAGAAGTGCTGAGAAAAGATCAAAAAAACAAGAATAAGGGAAAGCCTTTTATTGATTAAGGAAGAGCATCTAAGAGAATTCTAAGAAGGACCTTGAACAGAAGTGTACAGTTAATAAGTTCTGCTAAAGCGCTATTGACTTGATGAGCAAATGAAAGAGGAACAAAGAGCTCAAATTGCTAGAGATGAGGAGATTGCTAGACAGTGGGATGAAGAAGAAAGGAAAAGAGCTATGGATGCAGCTAAAAGACTACCTAAAAGAAGATTGTGAGAATGATCCTTCAGTCTTTTAGATATCATACTTCAAAATTGAAGCAAAGGATATTGCCCAAGCTAGAAGGAATATGATCAATATGTTGAAGACCAAGGGAATTATAAGATCACTAACTTTAAGGGAATGTCTTACAAGACTAGGCCAATGTCTGTTGGAAAAGGTTTGGGATTTTAATTCAAAAATATCTCTGCCTATGGATGCAGAGAAAGGAAAGTAAAAAGCAAAAGTTCCTAAAAAAGGAAGGTCTCCTGAAAAGATGTGGTAGATAAATAGTTATTACACAAGAGGAAAAGGAAGAAGTTGTTAAGAGAACCTAGAAGCAAAGAGTAAGAAGTCCATTCCTAGAAAAAAGCCAAGAAAAGACAAAAGATGAAGGAAGATGCAGTGAAAGAAGAACTCGAGAAATTTTTTAGACATCATACCTAGAGAGGAGGTTCCTATAGACGTTTGAATCCTTATGTACAAAGTTTCCAATTGTGGATTGGAAGTCTTATGTTTTGACTGAGACTTTCATGTATTATCAAATATTCAGGGGAGATGGATCTTCAAAGAATTATAAGATCTTTACTGAGATGCTAAGAGATTTTGATAGACATGATGTGGAGGAATTGTAAGACTTTTATGGAAAGATATAGGGGTGTGGGGGGGGGGGGGTGGTGGGGGGGGGGGGGGGCCTTCAAGACCAGAAGGGTATGATCTGATGCTTTGGGGAGATTTGCACACTATTTTTGAGCCAAATGCAGATGATGAGTTATGGAAGAATCAGCATCAATACAATCTGTTAAGCTGGAGTTTGTATGATTTCTGTGGTATTCACATGTTATTGATGGATAATGGAATGGCCATTCATATGCTAACAGAGAAGAAATATCCTTTAAGCCAAGAGATGATGTACAAGATGTTGAAGAAGAGATTAGAGGTTGATCATGAAAGTTCACAGGCAATTGAACTTCTCAGATTCATAAGGTCTCAAGTGCAGAAGTGATAAAATTGTTTGAAAGAATCATCAGAAGAGAAAGAAGACTAGAAGAGTTTATTCAGAAGAAACTTGATGACTTTAAAGGACAAGATTCACAGAAGTTTAGGGTGAGGTAAATTGGTTTGGAATAAATCTTCATATGACTTATTTACCTGCCTAATATAGTAATAAAGGATTGTTAGTTACGTGCCCAATATTGTAACAAAGTTAGTACTTGCCACGTTACTAGAATACTGCTAGAGAAGGGATGTTAGTACTGCTAATGGTCAAACGCTTGACGCGGAACTGAATAAGAAAATGCAGGGGAGTCATTTCGTTTATTTTTATTTGAATTGAGTGAACTGACCCTAGAAATGAAAGAAGGGCTGATATCTTTGTAAAAGGGCTCCTTGTATTTCTGTGATTTAACAGGTGATCCCCAAGTGTTAGTGTAAATTTTTATTGACTTTTAGAGTGAATCATTGAGTAGAAAATTTTGTAATCAGCTTTCAGGTTTGTAACACCCAGTACTTCAAGAGTACTCTTATTATTTAATAATATTGAAGCAGTGATGATGGTGTAGTGTAATGTGCTTGAGCCTCGGTCATAGTTTTGCTTGCATAGTGTATCGGCTGGAAGTGCTTGGTCTTACGTTGCCCTAGGACGGCCCCAACAGCAAAATCACTTGCATCACACATGATTTCAAAGGGCAAGTCCCAATCGGGGGCAACTAGAATTGGAGCCTGGGTCAACTTTAACTTAAGGGTCTCAAATGCTTCGATGCATTCCTTCGAGAAGATAAACGGAGTTTCTTTTTCAAGGAGGTGGGTCATAGGCCGGGCGATTTTGGAAAAATCCTAAATAAATCGTCGGTAGAATCCGGCGTGACCGAGAAAACTGCGAATACCCTTCACGGTAGTGGGATGAGGCAATTTTGCAATGACATCAACTTTCGCCTTATCAACCTCAATCCCGGTCTTAGAAATCTTATGGCCAAGGACTATGCCTTCCTTAACCATAAAGTGGCACTTTTCCCAATTTAGCACAAGATTGGTGTCTTCACACCTTTGGAGCATTTTGTCTAAATGGGAAAGGCAAGAGGAGAAAGAATCACCGAAAACCGAGAAATCATCCATGAAGACTTCCATGGTTTTCTCAATCATATCGTGAAAGATTGCAACCATACACCTTTGGAACGTGCCCGGTGCATTGCATAACCCAAAAGGCATGCGACGATAGGCAAATGTCCCGTAAGGGCAGGTGAAGGTAGTCTTTTCTTGATCAAGTGGGTCAATCGGGATCTGAAAATAGCCGGAGAATCCGTCCAAAAAGCAATAGTACTCATTTCCGGCTAATCTTTCAAGCATCTGATCCATAAATGGCAACGGGAAATGGTCTTTACGAGTTGCATCATTGAGTTTTCGGTAGTCGATGCAAACTCGCCATCCCGTAACCAACCTAGTGGGTATTAACTCATTTTCTTCATTTTTTACCACGGTTATGCCTCCCTTCTTAGGGACACAATGAACCGGGCTTACCCAGGGACTGTCAGAGATAGGGTAAATTAACCCGGCATCAAGAAGTTTGATAACTTCTTGCTTAATAACCTCATGGATTTTGGGGTTAACCCTTCTCTGATGTTGAACTACGGGTTTGGCATTTTCCTCCATCAAAATCTTATGGGTGCAAAACTGTGGATCTATCCCCTTAATATCAGAAATCTTCCAAGCTATGGCATGTTTATGTGACTTAAGAACCTTGATCAGGGCGGTTTTATCCTCATCTTTCAAGTTTTTAGCGATTATGACGGGTAATTTGTCATCACCCTCCAGAAACGCATACTCAAGATGGGATGGTAAGTCTTTGAGTTCAAGGTCGGGAGGATCTTCACATGAAGATTTAACCTTTTCAGGCACATTAATTTCACAAACTGGTGACGGAGGGAGATTTGGGTCACTATTGATTACACTTAACAATTCCTCAAGGTAAACAGTATCTCCCTCAGAATCATAGATGCCGTCAACACCTGGTGGTATTGAATCATCATGTTCAAGAAATGCATCGATCTCTTCCATTAGAAAATCACTTCCTCCGAAGGGAGTGAAAGATGGAGAGCGAGAATCGATCATAAGGTCCGAAGTAGAAGTGGGATTGCCACTTTCAGAAATTTCAAGTACTTCTTGAACATATTCTTCACAAGCAATGTCAATTACCATAGTTTATCATAGCCACATACGCGAGGACTAGAATACGAAACTATGTATAGTTTAGAGGCGTATGAGCTATATATACCCCTCTATGCCTTCCATAGAGGGGTTGACTTATTTGGCATTGTTGAGTCATTTGTATCCTTTATCCATTTTCCATCTAATATCACAAGTCCATCTTCCATCTCACTACTTTCTCTCACTAAAATGGCTATCATGTGGTTTAACTCACCTAGACCACCGGATCATAGTTTTTGTGAAACTTACAATAAAGATGTTAAGCGTCGTGATAGCAAGCATCAAAAAAATCTCACATAGTAAGATAGCAAAATTATTAATTATGATATCAAAAGGAACATGATATGCATGTCTTGGGTATGAGTACTCTAAAGTATAACACTTTTAAGAAATGTTGGATACTAGACACATGCAATTCTATAAAAAAATAAAAACCTAGATAAAAAGAACCAAGACACGTGCTCGATGACTAAGGCTCAATTGACACCAAATTTATCCAACCAATCACAACTTTAATAAACGTGAACATAATTCGTTTATAGTTTGACACGCCTTTTTTATGAGAATGACTTCATCCAATATGTCATTCGAATAAGGAGTACTATCGTTTTTAGAACGACGCGTTCCTTAAGAGATGATTATCTACCAAAGATAATGATCTGACTTTGGATAGACTTTCGTCAAGGGTTGTATTGAGAGATTCCTAAATCTTCAAGGTTTGTTTGTTAAGCACTATGTATGCTTTTCATGTGTGGGGTGTTCTAGGAAAAACATTTTTATAAGACTTTGGGTCGAACTAAATGTTGATGATAAAGATGATTTGTTAAGAAGACATAC
>BQNB010116554.1:2471-21342 GCA_026074375.1 Tanacetum coccineum
AATTCTCCACCAGCTTGTAGAATTTCAATATGCTAGATTTAGTCCTTATGTTTTATTCTTTTATTTATTTTGTCTCATCAAATCTAGAATCCCAACAAAGAGGAACTCTTAAAATTTAACAAAGAATTTATTAAAACAATTCAAATACTTTCAAAAGAAAAACACTCACTCGAAAGTGAATAAACTAAGTTGTATAACAAAATCAATGAACTTGAACTTGATGTAGGAAACTTACTAAATCTAAAAAGGTGACTGAACCATGCAAAAAATGTTAGGAAATCACATAAGAGGTTGACTCTTTGAAAGGTAATGTTTCTAAGCTTCAAGTAGAGGCGTTGAGCTTTTCAAAATTTAAAAAGAGTAGTAGTGCTTTAGATGACATGTTAAGTCATCAAAAATTGACTCAAGATAAGGAAGGTCTGGTCTTGGTGAAATAGATTCAAAATGAAATATCTATTGCTTCCAGCTCTAATGCACCAGTCCCACGCGCCAGCACGTCTGAGCCTGATTCGGTCTTGGTGATTTATCAAATGTACACACTAAACCCGTAGCTCCTCAAACTCGTTTTGCAAACAATCTCAAACACCATTTGTAAGAAGTGAAACCATAAAACAATCCTACAAACCAGTTTTACGCAATGGACTTGAATACACCCAAACTTGAGTTGACCATAGACCACTCTTACTGATGCGTATTTTATTTAATAGATCAGGTTTTAATATTTATATTAACTCGACTACCTATGATCTACTAATGCACTAACGTACAGAGAACCCGATCGTGTATAGCGTAGGTTTTGGTAAATCCGAGGTCGTCCCAAGAGCTAAGTGTGTGGTCTAAAATCTGAATTTTAATTGTCACATTTTAAAGCTGGGTTTAATAGTTGAAATACAAGAACAATAATACTGAAATGAAATGGAAGATTTAATCACATGAGAAAGGCGTGCTAACCTATTTACTAATGTATTAATGTAATGATGTTATTTCCTAGTGCAATGTTTAATTCTCATTTTATATGGTGGTTCTAATATCATTAGGCCCGGTTTGTATTCGCAACCTAACCTATAATTCCTATGATCTAGTTCATAGTCATTAAACCCCCAACTACTCTAAAGACTTGTCTAATGTCGACAATCCTACTACTCAACATTTAAACCTTGTTGCCAACTAACAAAAAGATTTCCCGCACTGTTTAAGTACCTAATCTAATGTAGGCGGTGATATGGACAACCTCTACACTCGAAATAGATGCC
This sequence comes from Tanacetum coccineum, assembly GCA_026074375.1. Classification (NCBI taxonomy): domain Eukaryota; kingdom Viridiplantae; phylum Streptophyta; class Magnoliopsida; order Asterales; family Asteraceae; genus Tanacetum; species Tanacetum coccineum. The sequence continues at coordinate 3,725 of BQNB010116554.1, forward strand.
GACCTATCTTTTGTAACCTATTAGACTACCTTTTAATTATTCACGCCTAATCACTAGCTAATAGGTTCTACACTAGCCTTAGCACTACCAAAATGCAAGGATCAATCAACAAGCATATAGAGTATCCATGCAAAATGATAATTAAACTAAGAAATAAACATCAAAACAAGAACAAATACATAACTAGGCTAGCACTTGAAGTGCTTAGCCACTCATATTATAAATTACAAAAAATATAAAGGAAAAAATCATGGGTCAATTAAACATTAATGTTGATATAATTAGTTGATGAATGATTACTAATAATTATGATTGAAGTGAATTCTCCTTTGGAATGGAGCTGAAAATCCCTTGACTTGGAGCCCTAATCGTCCTTGGTGAGTGGTGTATATAGTGAATCAAGAAATCATCAAATTTAGGGCTTGTATATATAGGCTTGATATAGTTACGACGTAACCATAACTTCAAAGACAAAGACTTCTGCAAACTCTTATATACAAGATCTTCCTTTAAGATATCAAGTCTATCAAGGGAGATTGTTAGCAAGCTTTCAAGATGATGCAAAGTATGAGCATGTTGGTCAAGACACAAGATCGCAAGGTGACAAAGACGAACAAGGAAAAGATTTAAAGATTTCGGAATCAAAGACAAAGTCGAAAGGCAATGACAAAGGCTAAAGATCAAAGATAACACAGCATGAAGGAACAAGCCTACAACATAATAAAGACCAAAAATTCAAGAACTCAACGACAAAGCAATCTCAACAAGTCCAAGGAAGCAAGATTCAAGATCTCACATCAAGAATTCAAAGACCACATATTAGGGGGGATTGTTAGCCGCAAATATGTCTGTGAACATGGAAGCTCAGAATCTGCAAGAAGCCTCGCTTCGGGGGGAGATTGTTAGCCTTAAAATATTGAGCCGAACAAGAAAGCTCGGCTACTAAATCATGGAAGCTCGGTCATTAATTAGTAAATGTTGTAATAGGCTAGAAACGGGAAACGGGCTCGTCATTTAATCTAATATTGCACATGTATCGGGCTAAAGCCCAAAGCAATCCCGAACCCAACCCAAGACAAAAGCCCTACACGTCTAAGTCATTGTGTATGGGTATATAAACCCTTTTCCACCAAGAAAAAGAGTGTTGGTTCTCATTTGTATTTCTCTCATTTGCAAGAATTCAACCATTCCTCTTTTTCTCTCTACTTTCTCTCTCTAACTTCTTCCTACCTTTCTTTTCTTTTTCTTATCTTATTTCTTGGTGATTACCATGGTGAAGTGAAAGTGATTGTAGGTTCCTACAAGTGGTATCACTCGCCTTGGGTGGGTTTAGTGTTTTAGTTGTTCTCTGCTTGTCATTTTCGTGTGTTTCTTCTTGGGTTCGAAGCTTTGTAATACACTACACGACCTTATACTTTGGTATTAAGGATCTAGTATCTTAGTTATACAATGTGTACAAGCAAAGATCAAAGAAAACATCACTTTTATACATTTTTGGTTTTTTTTGTTGTTTGATTTTTTTAAAAAAAGTACAAATCTTGATTTCAAACTTTTTGTCTTAAAAACCATAAAGTTTTCATTTTAAGGTTCTTTTAGGCTTAAATTTTCCTAGTTGTACAAGAAAATAAGAGAAAAAACGTCAAAAGCGTGTCTTTTAAGGATTTGAAAATTGGTCTGGGCAATTTATACGTACTGGGAGTACTAGGCGATTTATACATGTTGGGTTTCAACCAATTTATATGCATTTTAACCCTGGGCGATTTATACGCATTTTTATCCTTGGGCGATTTATACGAGTTGGAAGCTTGAACGATTTATACGAGGTTTTACTCTGGGCAATTTATACGCATTCTAAGCTTGCACGATTTATACGAGCTTTTACTCTAAGTGATTTATACTTATCAAATTAAGCCTAAGCGATTTATACGCATCAGTTTTGCTTAAGAGATTTATACACATCAAGCTTAGGAGATTTATACCACACAAGACAAGTACTTCAATTAAAACAACGATTAATAAGAATTCTTGTTTCACGGTTTCTTCTTAATTTTGTAAAATCCCATAAAAGATTATTCTTTTCTCAGTTTAGTCAAGACTTGTAAAATCCTGTGAACTAGATTTCCAACAACAATCCATAACAACAATCACTTTACCTACTTAAGATCCTATAAAATCATTTTTACTTCATAACAAACAAATCATTCATCATGACTACTCCAATCACAACTTCCACAACCGACAGTCAAATGCATAACAGCATCATGGCAGCTGGTTCAAGGGATCGTCCACCAATGCTTGCACCAGGAAGATATGCTTAATGGCAATCACGTTTCTTAAGATACATTAATACAAGACCAAATGGTGATGCCTTGAGGAAATGCATTTATAAGGTCCATACCAACTTACAACTATCATAATCCCAGTTGAACCTGCAACAGATGATTCTCTAGAAGTTCCATAACGAACAACAGTTGAGACACTCTTGAATATGTCTCCTAAAAACAAAGAACATTATCAATCGGAAAAGGAAGCAATTCATTTGCTATTGACTGGAACTGGAGATGAAATCTACTCAACTGTTGATGCATGCAAAACAGCTCATGAAATGTAGATAGCTATTGAAAGGCTACAACAGGGTAAATCTTTTAACATTCAAGATGTCAAGACTAATTTGTTTTGGGAGTTTGGAAAATTCACTTCTCGTGATGGAGAGTCAATAGAGTCATACTACTCCAGGTTTTACAAGATGATGAATGAAATGTTAAGAAACAACTTGACAGTTGCTACGATGTAAGTTAATGTTTAGTTTCTTTAACAACTTCAACCAATATGGTCAAGATTTGTGACAATTGTTAAGCAACAACACGAATTGGATACAGTCTCATACCACAAGCTCTTTGACGTTCTGAAACAGTATCAAAAGGAAGTTAACAAAATTCGTGCTGAGAGAATAGCCAAGAATGCTAACCCATTAGCACTTGTTGCTACTGCTCAACCATATCAAGATTCCTATTATCAAGCACCTAAATCTCACAAATCACTTCCACAACAATGAAAGCAATCATCTTCCACCAGATCAAATGCATCTACCAGACACAAAGGCAAAGAGATAGCTAAACCAATCACACCTCCATCCGAGTCACATTCTGATGAAGACAGTGATCTAGAACAAGCACAGAAGGACAAGGAAATGCAGAAAAATTTGGCTCTCATTGCAAAGTACTTCAAAAAGATCTACAAACCTACCAACAACAACCTCATAACTTCCTCAAACTCTAAAAACAAGAATGTGGATAATTCTCCAAGGTACAAGAATGACAATCAGACTAGGCAGTTTGGGAATTAGAGGACAGTGACTGTTGCTGGGGCTAAGGAGACTGTAGGCAGTCAGGTAGTGCAGCAGACTGGGATATAATGTTTCAATTGCATGGAATTTGGATATTTTGCTAAGGAATGCAGAAAACCAAAAAAGGGTAAAAGACTCAATGTATCACAAGGAAAAGATGTTGCTGTGTAAACAAGCTGAGAAAGGTGTCCCCTACAAGTAGAGCAATCTAATTGGCTAGCAGACACGGATGAAGAGATTGATGAAAAAGAATTGGAAGCATATTACAGCTATATAGCAAAGATTCAGGAGGTTCCTACTGCAGACTCAAGAACTTATACCGAACCATTAGAAAAGGTATAACACGATGCTGTATATAATGTGTTTGCCAATGCAAGTCAGCATTCTGAGCAACCTGAATTCATTAATAACACATGTGTAGTGGAAAAGGTTGACAGTAATGTCATTTTTGATTCATCGGATATGTGTAATGATGATATTCAGACTGACCAAAATGCTAAAGAATGTGATGATGAGCGTGTTACGCTTGCTAATTTAATTGCAAATTTAAAACTTGACATTGATAAATACAAAAAGATTTAAAAGCAAGTAAAGAAAGCAAACGCATCATTGACTCATGAATTGAAAGAGTGCAAATCTATTCTTGCGGAGACTAGTAGAACTCTGGAGGAGTCTAATAGTACTAGGGATAGTTGCCTAATTGCACTTCAAGGTAAACAGACTGAGCTTGAGACGTACAAGACCTTAAATGATCGTACAACTGATTATGACGAACTTGAATGTAAGTTAAATGAAACTCTAGGACTATTAGCTCAAAAAGAAATTGACATAAAAAAAGGTTTCAAACTTAAAGCCTATGAAATTTCAGTTGTCAAAGAGAAACATAATGAGTTAGTCAAACATAGTTTTTTAACAAAGTCACATCATGAAGGTCTTGTCAAAGAAAAAACCAAGGTAATAACGGATTTGAAACGTAAGGAAGAAAAAGACATTGACAAAATGATTTCAATGGAAAAGAAATAAATTTTTTGAATGAAATTGTTTATAAAAGGATTTAATCAATTCAAACCATTCATATGTTAGCCCCCAAAGGCTCAACATTCAATGGTAGACCAACTTTTGCAAATCCAATGTACCTCAAGAAAGCTCAATCTGAAAAGCCATGCATATATTGGAGATCCCATATGTATATATCTGACCTGCAAACAGATTCGTACCCTGATAGGGAATAATAGACCATGACTCTTGAAAACGAGAATCGATAGAAAACTGAACTAAATACTTTTTTATTTAAGTGAAACCTTATGATTACATCAAAGCAAATATCTTTAGGAAAATTTTAAATCAACGTCACAGGAATATCATGATCAGTTGGCACATGCAAATGAAGTAAGAAAGAAAATGTGGAGAAAATCTTTTGTTAAATCTAAACCAAATTTTTTCAAAAACATCAGTTTCTTACCTACTTCAAAATCAATTAGTAAAAGTAGACAAGCTTATAATGTAATGACGAATAACATAAATCATTTTAGAGAACTTGTTGATCAAGCTTGGGAAAAACATTCTCATGAATCTTATTCGTAAACCAACTGCTCATAAGGGTATGGAAATCCCTAAGTAAACATGTTTGATGCCTCTTTCCCTAAAGATACAAAATGATAGTTTCAAATTTGTTCATGAACTTAAACAAGAAATCCATGTCGATTTAAAGTACATTGAATCCCTTGAAAAAGAAATTGACGAACTTGAATCTGATAAAGCAGATTTTTCAAACATGTATGATCTACTTCTGCAAGAGTGTGTTTCACAAGACGTTATGTGTTCTTATTTGCATTTTAACTGATATTAATCTCCCACTGACTTGCAAATGCTATATATTTCATAAAGTGAAAGAATGTGAATTTCTTAGCACAAAAGCTTTCTAAACAAGAATGAAACTGTTAGAATAAAGAAGTTTAATGAGCTTTCCACAAATTTTGCCTAAATTAGAAAAACACTTTGATCTCTTGAACTTGCTTTACCCAAATGTTAAGAACAAATGAAAATCACCAGATGCAAAAGAAAAGGTCAAATGAAATTTCCCTAAAAGAATGTGAACAATATTTAAAAATACAAGATTTGAAACCTCAATTTCAAGACAAGAACATTACCATAAGTGAGTTAAAGAAACTTATTGAGAAATGCAAAGGAAGGTCTATGGAAAATAAGTTTGATAAACCATCTGTTGTTCGACAACCAAATGCTCAAAGGATTCCAAAACCATTAGTTTTAGGCAAACCGACTCTTTTTTTAGACTCTCTTGAGAGGAAAAGTTTTTCAAAGACAAAGTCGGTTCCCAAAACTAATGTGTCAGAGGGTTTATCAAAACTAGTCACTACACAAATTTGGCCTCAAACAGCAAGGAAAGCTGTAAGAAACACAAATGTGATTAAACCAGGAATGTATCGAATTAACACAAGGCCAACACAAACTAGAGCACCACAGTTGCCTCATACTTTTAGGAATACTAATCCTCGCGTGTCTACCTTTACAAGAGTAATTCACCGAACTAGTGTTAGCAGACCACAGCTTAGGAGCACTCAAATAAAAGATAATGTCATGCCAAACAATAGTCAATTGATGTTTAAGAAGACTGAAGTAGAAGACCACCATAGGATTTCTAGTATTTCTAATAAACAAAGTCTGTAACCGCGTTTAATGACAGTTTAAATCAGAACATTGAATGTGTAATAGCAGTTTAATGCTACTTAATGGAAAATGTGTGTTTAATTCGAATCACGATGCTTGGGTTTAAATTTATCCATAATGTGAATGCTAGCAGTAAGAAGCCTAAAGTAGTGCCAATTAGTACTAGAAAACCCAAAAGTGATGCGAACAAATCTGTTGCAACACCCCCTAAGAAAACAGTTGCATCAGAATCCACTATCCAGAAATCCATGAGTTACTATAGTTTAATGCCCGTTTACATTGTATGATCATTTTCAGTTTACGCGATTTAACTTAACATTTACGGTTTAAGAGCAAACGCGTAAAACCCTAAAAATAAATTGTGAAATTCATAATGTCATACAATGACCTAAAATTCGAGGTGTTATAATAGATAATGCATCTAGGATAACTAATGTCTTGAAAATCACAAATACTTTAGGATCTAATTTGTCAAGTATTCCATCGTCCTCTTATTCTCTTGCAGATTGCTCGACTCATCCTATTCATTGTTGACTCTGGATGCAGAAAGCATATAACGGGTAATCTAAAGCTGCTGTGTAATTTTGTTGAAAAATATCTGGGCACCATTCGTTTTGGCAATGATCAATTTGCTCCAATTCTTGGTTATGGAGATTTGGTTTAAAGAAATATCACGATCAACATGGTTTATTACGTCAAAGGCCTCAATCATAATCTCTTCTCGGTTGGTTAATTTTGTGATGTGGATTTGGAGGTTGCTTTCCAGAAATCTACTTGTTTTGTTAGAGATCTTCAGGGAAATGATTTACTCACTGGTAATCGTGGATCTGATCTCTATAAAATTTCTCTTCAAGAAATGATTTCATCAACTCCAATCTGTTTTATGGCTAAAGCCTCACCAACTCAAGCATGGTTATGGCATCAAAGACTTTCTCATCTTAACTTCGACTACATCAACTTGCTTTTAAAGAAATATATCATGATTGGTTTACCAAAACTGAAATATGTCAAGGATCAACTATGTTCCTTTTGTGAAGTGAGTAAAGTAAAAAGAAGCTCATTCAAGACTAAGGCTGTTCCAAGTTCAAAAGGAAGGCTAAATCAGCTATATATGGACTTATGTGGTCCAATGCGGGTTGAAAGTATAAATGGGAAGAAATATATTCTGGTAACTGTTGAGGACTATTCCAGATACACTTGGACTCTATTTCTAAGATCCAAGGATGAAACACCAGAAATTTCTAAAAGATTTTCTCAAGAAGATTCAACGCAATCTTCAAGCTCAACTGACTACTGTTCGAATTGAAAGAGGCATTGAGTTCTTAAACAAGACACTCATTCATATTTCAAAGAAGAAGGATTGAGCATCAAACATATACTCCTCGAACACTTGAACAGAATGACGTTGTTGAAAGGCGAAACCATACTCTGGTTGAGGCTACTAGAATGATGCTTTCAGCTTCTAACCTTCCTTTGTTCTTTTGGGATGAAGCAATTACAACTGCATTCTATACTCAAAATAGATCTATAATCATCCCAACATATGAGAAGACTGCATATCACATCATCAATGACAGAAAACCTTCAATTAGACACCTTCACATCTTTGGTTGCACTTGTTACTTAACTAGAGATGGTGAAAATCCTAACAAGATAAAAGAAAAAGTGTATTCTGGTGGGATACTTAACTCAGTCTAAGGGATATAGAGTTTACAACAAGAGAACCTGATTGATAGTTGAATCCATACATCTTAGATTTCATGAGATAAAAGAGATGTCTAAGACTCTGTTGATAATAACACTTCAAGCCTCGTTCTCTAACGACAAAAGGCGTCAGATTATGAAAATTCTAGCCCCGCGCCCCAACTACAAAATGTTTCTCCTTTAGCAGATACAACATCTCCATCACAACAAGAGTTGGATATTTTATTCGGTCCTTTGTACGATGAATTTTTCAATGCAGGTACTTCAAGTGTCAACAAGTCTTCTTCTCCCACTGATAATTCTAAACAAGACACAACACCTACAATGAATATACAATCTTCAACAGAACCATTAACTCTAACTATAACTGTTAATGCTGAGGAAAACAAGGATAATCAAGCAGAAGATACACAGTTCCAACAAGATGAATTTATCAATCCTTTTTGTACACCGGTACGAGAAATTGCTGAGTCTTCCTCATGAAATATTGATAATTCAAATATGCATACCTTTTATCAACCATACGATTCTGAATACCGATTGACCAAAGATCACTCGCTAGAACAAGTTCGTGGAAATCGATCAAAGCCAGTGAAAACAAGATGACAACTTGCAACAGATCCTGAAATGTGTATGTTCGCTCTCACCGTGAGTACTGCTAAACCGACAAACATTAAGGAGGTAATGGCTGATTCCACATGGATCGAGGCAATGCAAGAAGAGCTTCATCAATTTAATAGACTACAAGTCTGGGAACTCGTTGACAAACCTTTGGCAAACTGTAATTAAGCTAAAGTGGTTATGAAAGAACAAAAAGGATAAAGATCAAACTATAATTCGCAATAAGGTATGAGTTGTAGCTAAGGGATATGCTCAGGAAGAGGGTATTTATTTCGAGGAATCATTTGCTCCAGTTGCTCGCTTAGAAGCTGTTCGGATTTTCATCGCTTATGCTACACACAAGTCTTTTCCAATTTATCAGATGGACGTGAAAACAACATTTCTTGATGGTCCACTGAAGGAGGAGGTTTATGTTGCACAACTAGATGGGTTCATTGATCTTGATCATCTGAAAAAAGTTTACCGTCTAAGGAAAGCTCTATATGGATTGAAGCAAGCTCCGAGATCCTGGTATGATAAACTCTCAAATTTCCTGATGTTTAAAGGTTTTACTAAAGGTACCATTGACCCTGCTCTATTCATGATAAGATATGGGGAGGACATTCTACTTGTGTAAATTTACGTCAATGAAATTATTTTTGGGTCTACAAACCCTAAATTTTCTAAAAGATTTGAAAAATTAATGCACATTAGATTTAAGATATCCTTAATGAGGGAAATGAAATTCTTTTTTGGACTTCAGATCCACCAATCCCCACGAGGTATCTTTATTAACCAGACCAAGTACGCTTTAGAAATACTTAAAAAAACATGGTATGGATAAATGTGATAGCGTTGGTACACTAATGGCTACTAAACCTAAACTGGATGCAGACTTGCGTGGAAAACTCGTAGACCAAACTGACTATCATAGTAAAATCGGGTCACTCATGTATCTGACATCTAGTAAACAAGACATAGTGCAAGCAGTAGGTTATTGTGCACGTTATCAAGCAAGACCGACTAAAAAACACCTTAAAGAGGTTAAAAGGATCTTTTGATACTTAAGGGGTACCATTAATATGGGACTCTGGTATCTAAAGTATTCTGGCTTTGAACTAACTGCTTTTTCAGATGCCGACCATGCCAGATGTCACGATACTCGCAAAAGCACTTCTAGAGGAATATACTTCCTAGGTGATAAGTTAGTCAGCTGGATGTCAAAGAAGCAGGACTGTACTGCAATGTCATCAGCAGAAGCAGAGTACATGGCGTTATCTGCAAGTTGTGCTCAAGTAATGTGGATGAGGACACATCTTAAGGATTATAGCTTCAACTACAACAAAATACCATTGTATTACGACTCTTAGTCAGCCATAGAAATTTCATGCAACCCCGTGCAGCACTCCCATACCAAGCACATCCATACTCGCTATAATTTTATTAAGGAACAGGTTGAAAATGGTATAATTGAATTGTATTTTGTCAGAACTGAATACCAATTAGCTGACATGTTTACTAAAGCCTTACCCACCAAAGAAGGTTTTCGAAATCGTTGTCAGACGAATTAGTATGAGATGTTTTGACTCCAGTAGAACTGGAGGTTTCCTAGCAATGAATGTGCTTGATATATTCATCAAACATCGACTTTAAATAGTTATAGAAAAAGCAAAATACAAGAAAATATAAACCTAATAAAACCAAATACAAAAAATAATAAAATATCAAAAGAAAAATTTACCAAATCAGAAAATCAAAAATTCCAAAGAATCTTCTCGACATGTCTCTTGGAATCGATAACATTTACGTACCTAGAAATGTTGATTAATATTAACATGGGCGTGTAAATGAAGTTCAAGCAAGAGTTCAAATACTTTCAAACATGTCATTTCTATATCCTTTATGCCATTGTAATCTCTAATTGCTCTCATATTGCAACGCGGACTCGAACGACAAAGGAGAGTGTACGTTTCAGTGTGCTTATCCTTAGCGTTAGAAGAGAAGTCTTCTAACATGATGTTTTTCAAAATGTTGAACACAATTTTTCAAGAATTTCTCACTGACGATTCATAATCTTTCAAAATTGTGTGTTCAACACTTCATCCCTCATAAAGCTTTACAAGACAATTCTTCTACATGTGGTGTCATTTTCAAAATGAGTCAATGTTTGAGAAGGAGTTTTTTGAAAAACAAAGTTTTAATGATTTTGGATACATCATCACACAACAATTCTTATGTATTTAAAACATTATAAAAATTTTCTTCATAACAAATTGATAATAATGACATGGTTAACAATAGAATATTTATTATAAGATGATCCAGTGTCTGAGTATAATTTTTCAAGAATTCTTTAATGATAATTCATAATATTTCAAAATTGTGTGCTCAACACTACCTCAACCTCAATTTTATATTCATTTTACAACTTGGTATCATTTTTTTGGTGTCAAACATATGTAAAATTGAGGGGGAGCAAGAAGAAAAAGTTCTACATAATTTATGCTAAGTTTAAAATATTTTCTACCCATAGAATTTTTATGACAAATTTTAATCACAAAGTATTTCAAAAACTAAGTGAAATAGAATTTAAAATAAGGGGAGAAATGTAATTAAAATGTGATCTTGAAAATAATAAATGATCTAAACGACTAAAATTTCTTTATTCTTCGGAAAAGGTTTTATGGTTATGATCTTATACCCAACAATATCTTAATTCATGACGATTCTAAAGTCATAAGGTGGTTAGGTTAGGTATTAGTCCTATGATCCAACCAAAACCAGAGGGATCTACCCAAGAACACTCTATAGTTAAAAATAGCAGTCTTTAGGTATGATTTAAGATGAATGAGAACGGAAAATAATGCCGACTAAGATTGAGCGAACACTAGAACAATCATAACAAGGTGTTAGTAATGACGTCTTGGTAACCATTAAAGGGGTTAAAGAATGAAAACTAAATGTATGGATAAATGGTCTAAAGAAAGAAGCCTTCCATACAATTTTAAGCAGAAACTGGGTCAATACATAATCTATCAGATTCACAAAGATGAATTCTGGTATTGAAGACAAGACATCATGATCATGGACCTAGTGATGCACTGCATAACCCTTTCCAGCCATTCAAGTTTCTCTTAAAAGATAGTTAATATTAAATAGGTGGCAGTCTTTGTTGGGATCTCAGATTTGATGATTACAAAATTACATATGTATAAATGAAGACGAATGAAACAACAAGGAATTAATATGACACTTTGGTATTCTATATATGGAAGAATTAAAAGCTGGAAGATTTCTATGAAGATAATCATTAAAAAGTCAAAGAATATCCAAAGATAAAGGAAGGTTTTATTAGCTTCCTATCTTAAATTAGTTAGCCTTTTAAGTAACTTCACTTTTTGTAAGCCTTAATATCCCTCTATATAAAGGGTATTAGGGTGAATAGTTTTATTATCCATCATAGTTAGATCTCTCCAATGAGAGTCTAATAGTTAGCTTATTAGTTTGTGTAATAGTTAGTTATCTAGATAGCATAGTCGACTGATTAAAGTCGAATAGTTTATAGTTTATAAGTATGAATAAAGAAAACCTTGTGATAACATTGATGTTCTTATTTGTTATTCCGCTGTGCTTTATATCATTCAATGTTATTATATCCTAGATGGGCAAAACGATCTATGAAGCCTACAATTAGGTTTCTACAGTCTTCTCTAGCCTTCGAGTACTAAAACCAAAATGCACTAATCGAGTCTAAAGCCAAGAGATCAATAAAATAAATCTTATTAGGACATATTCCATGACAAACACTTGTCAAACAACATTATGTTTACATTTTATTAACAAGAGTCCTACGCATTATCCTTTTTAGCCGTGTTTTTAGTAAAGTGATGCTCAATATCAATCTCGAACCTTGTATAATTGGGCCTAGTTGTTGGGCTTAAAGCCCATGCCTAATAGGTCCGGCCCAAATGACACATAAGAAAGCCCACAAGGCTTGTCCACTCCATGTACTATTTAAAGCCCTCTCTAAGTATGGAGATGGTGTTGCTTCTTATTTCTTTCTAGTGCAAGTAACCATTTTCTCTCTTTTATCTCTCTCTCTCTAGTTTTTTTCTCTCTCTCTAAAATCTTTTCTATTATTTTGTGTTTATGGTGATGAAATGATTTCATCTAACATGTGGTATCAGATCTAAGGTTGGGTTTTGTGTATTGTTGTGGTTTTGTGTTGAGCTTATTCTCGGCTTATTTATAAGCTATATAATCCTTCAGCCTATTTTTTCTTTTCTTTTAAAAGCTTATTTGGTTAAAAGTGTTTCGGGTTATTGGATTTACTAATCATTCAGCTTCATTTTATTTATTAGTGTAGATCCCTTGTGTTTATCTTTGATTAGTTTGTAAAAGCTTTAGTTATCTTAGATAAATCTAAAACAACTATGATAGAAACCTTGTGGTATATATATAAAGATTATGCGGAATTAATCTTTATATACTCAGAAGAATAATAAGAACAATATCAAAACAAAAGGAACTTTCACAATATTAAGGAAATCACAAAACAACTATATGTTTTGTCTAATAACTATTGTGTTTTTCTATTTGCGTATATCTAACAATGCTTATCTCTAACTATGTCGTAAGGGTTCCTTTTATAACCAAGGAAAACCCTAATGGGCTTACAAAATGCGTCAAGTGATCATAAATATCTATTCCTAATTTAACTCATACATATCACATAAGCAGTACTAATAAACTAACTAACAATACTAATTTACACTGACAGTACTAACATTGTATTGATGGTACTAACTATAACTAGCGGTACTAATATTACAACTAGCAGTACTAATGACTTGGTTTATATTCTTCAATCTTCACTAGCAGTATAATCTTCAAGTAGTAGTACTAAGTCCTTTGAGCAGTATGAACTTGTAGTAGAAGCCCTTTTACATGTCCCAACAATCCTCCCCTTTTAATCTTGTAATTCATCTTCAAATCATCATAGTTGTCGAATTAAGCCTTTTGGTTCTGATGAGGATTCTTTCAAAACATTAGCTTCTTGATCTTCTCGGCTTCTATGGAAGATTTTCTTGACTAAGTTGTCTATTGCCATTCTCATCTTCTTTTCTACATGCCACTTTCTATAAGCCATAACATCATAACTACAGTTGTCAAAGGATAACCCTTTTCTGGTAACATATAGATGCAATGCCCTCTTGTTGAAAATACATGATGTATTGCACATGATCCATACAATCTCCAAGTCTTAAAGGTCATGCATATATCTTTGTAGTTTCCACAGTGTATCCTCTTGATCAGGTTGCATAGATTCTTTTCATTAACGCATAGGGCTCTTTCTTTCTCTTTAGTAGGTTTTACAGATCTAAACTTTTCTTTAACTAAGCTCCATAAAGTATCAAAGTCTTCTCTTTCAAAAGCCTTAAGCATATCTTCAAATCCTTGATATGCCTCTGTAATGTTTCCAACCCTGATAATCTTCTAATATTTTATTGACCCTTTAGTACGAACTTCCCAATCAATTATAGGATACTTAGTTTGCAGAGCTTCACCCTAAATCTTCAATAGGAACTATCTCTAGCATCTTCTTAAGATCTTCTTCAGATAATTCTTTTGGTTCTTCAGTTGATTTTTCTTGATGAAAAGGCTCTGAACCTGAAGCCTTAGCTGTCCTTAACTTCTTGAAGCTTTCTTGAAGTAGTGCTTCTTCTGCAACTCTCTTTTTCTCTGACTTACTGTCTTCAGAATCCTTCTTAAATAAAGTTTGTACCTTCCTGTATTCTTCTTCAAATATAGGTCTGATTTGATTATAACTCATACCTTTGAAATACTTCATCTTGTAATTAGCCATGTTCTTCAAATATATCATCATGTTTTTCCTTGCTTGAGCTACTGTAACTGGTTTCTTCTTGAAAGAATGATACCTTATTATTGACCCTGATTGTCTCTCTTGAGCTTTTTCAATAGTCTTACTCCAGTTAATATCATCAGCTGCTTTTCTCTCTTGATCAAACTGTTTTTGTAAATTTAATGCAGCTTCAAGATTAGCTCTTTCTTGTTCTTGTTGTTCTAATACTTTTGTTTGCTCTTCCTCTTGGACCTTTTTGGCTAACTCTTCATTAGTTTCTTAAAGACAAGTCGAAGGACAAACGACTTGAGGATGTACCGACAATTCGAGATTTTCTTGAAGTATTTCCAAAGGACTTGCAGGGTCTTCCTACGACTCGACAAGTGGAAATTTCAGATCAATCTGGTACCTAGTGCTGCATCTGTAGCACGGGCGCCTTATCGATTAGCGTCGTCCGAAATGAAAAAGTTGTCAGACCAACTGCAAGAATCACCCGACAAAGGCTTTATAAAACTCAGTTTCTCACCTTGGGGAGTTCCAGTCTTGTTTGTCAAGAAGAAGGATGGGTTATTTCGAATGTGCATCAACTATCGGGAACTGAACAAGCTGACGGTAAAGAATCATTACCTACTCCCAAGGATCGACGATTTGTTTGATCAACTACGAGGATCCAGTGTTTATTCTAAGATAGACCTGCGATCAAGTTATCACGAGCTTCAAGTATGGGAAGAGGATACTCCAAAAATGGCATTCAGAACTCGGTATGGTCATTACGAGTTCCAAGTTATGCCATTTGGTTTGACGAACGCACCGACAATATTTATGGATCTCATGAATAGGGTGTTCAAATCATACTTGGATAAGTTTGTGATCATCTTTATTAACGATATATTAATTTATTCAAAGAACAAGAAGGAACACGAAGAACATCTTAAGGCAATTCCGGAATTGCTTAAGAAGGAGGAATTGTATGCCAAATTTTCTAAGTGTGAATCTTGGATTCCCAAAAATACAGTTCCTTGGTCACGTGATTGATAGTAAAGGCATTCATGTAGACCCCGCCAAGATCAAATCCATAAAAGATAGGGCATCTCCTAAGACACCGACGAAGATTCGTCAATTGTTAGGTCTTGCCGGTTATTACCGAAAATTCATTGAAGGATTTTTAGGGATTGCCAAGTTGATGACCAAGCTTACTTAGAAAGGTGTTAAGCTCAATTGGGGAGACAAGCAGGAAGCTACCTTCCAGTTATTAAAGCAGAAGTTGTGTAGTGCGCCAATTCTGGCTTTACCTAAAGGAAACAAAGATTTCATAGTCTATTGCGATGCTTCGCATAAGGGATTGGGTGATGTATTAATGCAAAAAGAGAAAGTAATTTCTTATGCATCACACCAGTTAGAAATTCATGAGAAAAACTATACGACTCATGATTTGGAAATTGGATCGATATTGTTTGCTCTAAAGATTTAGAGGCACTACTTGTACGGAACCAGGTATACGGTGTTCGCTAATTACAAGAGTTTGCAACACATTCTTAATCAGAAAAAGGTTAAACATGAAGCAATGTCATTGGTTAAAGTTGCTTAGTGATTAAGGATGTGAGATTCGTTATCACCCGAGGGAAAGCAAATGTTGTTGCTAGTACTTTGAGCAAGAAGGGGCGAATTAAACTATTAAGAGTTTGAACCTTAGTTATGACTATTGGCTTGGATCTTCCTAAACAAATCCTGAATGCTCAGAACGAAGCACAAAACCAGAGAACATCAAGAACGAAGATGTTGGGGGTATGTTGATTGAAAATTCTAAGGATCCAGAGAAACTTAGAACAGAAAAGTTGGAACCTCGTGCGGATGGAACTCTATGCCTAAATGGCAGGAGTTGGTCGCCATGTTATGTTAATTTGAGGACTGTGATCATGCACAAGTCCCACAAATCCAAATATTCTATCCATCTGGGTTCTGACAAAATGTATCGGGACATGAAAAGTCTATATTAGTGGCCCAATATGAAGGCCAACATCGCCACCTATGTTAGCAAATGTTTTGACATATGCTAAGGTCAAGGCTGAACACCAAAATCCATCAAGTTTGTTGGTGCAACCCAAGATACCTCAATGGAAGTGGGAAAATATCACCATGGATTTTGTTATGAAGCTTCCTAAGTCATCACAAGGTTGTGACACCATTTGGATGATTGTTGATCGACTTACTAAGTCTGCCATCTTAGTACCAATGAGGGAAACTAATCCCATGGAGAAACTGGCGAGAATGTACCTAAAGGTGGTTGTCATGAGGCATGAAATGCCCATCACGATTATTTGTGATCGTGACCCTAGGTTTACATCAAAATTCTAGAGGTCACTTCAGAAGGCTTTGGGTACTAGTCTGGATATGAGTACTGTGTACCATCTACAAACTGACGGACAAAGCGAGAGGACTATTCAAACTCTCGAGGATATGCTGCATGCTTGTGTGATCGACTTTGGAAAGGGTTGGGTTAACCATTTGCCATTGGTCGAGTTTTTATGTAACAATAGCTATCACGCTAGCATTAAGGCTGCACCATTTGAAGCACTTTACGGTCAAAAGTGTCATTTACTTGTGTGTTGGGCCGAGGTTGGAGAAGTTTAACTCACCAGTCCAGAAAT
Source organism: Tanacetum coccineum (assembly GCA_026074375.1). Classification (NCBI taxonomy): domain Eukaryota; kingdom Viridiplantae; phylum Streptophyta; class Magnoliopsida; order Asterales; family Asteraceae; genus Tanacetum; species Tanacetum coccineum. The sequence goes on from BQNB010116554.1 coordinate 20,574, forward strand.
AGTTTAAGAGACGACCGAGAAGATCGTCCAGATCAAGCAAAGAATACAAGCCACACGTGATAGGTAAAAGAGTTACACCGATTTAAAGCGTAATCTAATAGAATTTCAAGTTGGGGATAGTGTTATGCTTAAGGTTTTGCCTTGGAAAGGGGTCGTGCATTTTGGAAAACGGGGGAAGTTAAACCCTAGGTTTGTTGGACCATTCAAGGTGTTGGAAAATGTTGGAGCCGTTTCTTACACGCTTGAGCTTCCTCAAGATTTGGGCAAGGTTCACAATACGTTTCATGTATCCAACTTGAAAAAGTGCCATGCCAACAAACCATTAGCCGTTCCATTGGATGGACTTCATATTGATGACAAGCTTCATTTTGTCGAGGAACTAGTAGTAATCATGGATCGTAACATTAAACGATTGAAACAAAGCCATATCCTAATTGTCATGGTTCGATGGAACTCTAGTTGAGGCCCTGAGTTTACATGGGAACACGAGGGTCAATTTCGAAAGAAATATCCACATCTCTTCACAAAAGCCTTGAGGACAAGGATCATTTAAAGGGGGAAGACTATAATACCCCATATTTTAGGATCATTTATGATGTCAATAAATTCACTATTTATTTTTAGTATTGTACATGTTTGCTTTTAAATCGTAACCGTTAAGTTAAATCGCGTAAGCTAAAAATTATCATTCAATGTAAACGGGCATCAAACAATTAAATGTTTACATGAAGCAAGTGTTATATGATTATTTAGAGGATAATTATTAACT
>BQNB010116555.1:0-21342 GCA_026074375.1 Tanacetum coccineum
TTGTTTTGAGCAAAGTTAAGCAAGTTTGGAAAGCAACAGAGAAACTATTTGCTAAAGTTGGTTATCAGTGGAAACCTACTGGAAGGAAATTTACTTTAGGAGAACAGTGCCCTTTAACTAGGTTTACTAAATCCAAAGTAGTGCCTTTACAGCACACCCTAAATACGTTAGTTCTAGTAAAATTATAATCACGCAGAAACTTAATAACACTTCTTAGAAACCATTAACTAGATACACACGTAGAAACAAACAGAAAAAGGCAATTTCTAATGGCATTTCCACTACAGCTGAGACACAGTCAGTGGATACTTCTGTGAAATATACTACTATTTCTGCTAACCAACAAGAACCCAACAAAAATTAGGGATCCGAATTACCAAACTCTCTATCTTCGTCTGTTTTCAAATGTAGGTCGTACATATCACCCTTTGGTATTTGTACTCGGGCTGCTTAAAACATATGACGGGGAACCGTTCACGGCTTAGGAATTTCATGAAAAAGTTCATTAGGACAGTTAGATTCGGGAATGATCATTTTGGTTCTATTATAGGTTATGGAGATTACGTGATTGGTGATAGTGTAATCTCTAGGGTAAATTATGTGGAAGGACTTGGACACAACCTCTTTTTTGTAGGGCAATTTTGTGACTCAGATCTTGAAGTTGCATTCAGAAAACATACGTTTTATGTTTGAAATGAAGATGGTGTGGATTTACTTAAAGGTTCTCGTGACTCAAATCTGTATACTATCTCTGTTGAAGACATGATAAAGTCCTCTCCAATCTCCTTATTGTCCAAAGCCTCCAAGAACAAATCATGGTTGTGGCATCGTCGATTAAACCATTTGAACTTCGGTACCATCAATGATCTTGCATGAAAAGATCTGGTACGAGGCTTACCAAGGTTGAAGTTTGAGAAAGACCATCTTTGCTCTGCTTGTCAACTAGGAAAGAGCAAGAAGTATACCCACAAACCCAAATATGAAAACACCATTATGGAAGTCTTACATACCCTTCATATGGACTTGTGTGGACCAATGAGAGTGTAGAGTATTAATGGGAAGAAATACATTTTGGTCATCGTAGATGACGATTCAAGATTTACTTGGGTTAAATTTTTGAGATCAAGTCATTAAATTTCTAAAGCGATACAAAGTTTGGTTCAACAACCTAGATACATCCGAACAGACAATGGCACAGAATTTGTTAATCAAGTTCTGACTGAATACTATGAAAATTTCGGCAGCATTTCACCAAAAAATCTATTTCGCGAAACTCCTACTGCATACGGCCTTGTCAAACGACAGAATCAGAATTTGTGGAGCTGCACGGAACAATGCTGATAATTTACAAAGCTCTGATGTTTTATGGCCGAAGCTGTTGCCTACTGCTGGCTACACCAAAACCGAACCATCATTCATACCGTCATACCAAAAAAACCCCATATGAGCTTGTGCATGATAAGAAACCTGATCTTAAATTTCTCTGAGTTTTTGGTGCTCTTTCTTACCTTACAAATGACAGCAGATCTTGGAAAAATTGAAAGCCACCAAAAAGATTATTAGGATCTTCGTTGGTTATGCTCCTAATAGGAAGCGTTATTGAATCTACAACAAGAGAACCCGACGAATCATGGAAACCATTCATGTGCAATTCGATGAGCTGACTGAGCAAATGGCTCCTGTGTACATCAGTACATGACCGATCTCTTGTTGACGCCGGGACAAATAGTTCAGGGTCGTCCTGAATCCGGCCCTGTAGCTCCTTATGTGCCACTACTAATAAAGATCTGGAGATTTTATTCCAACGATGTTCGATGAATACTTAGAACTCCCGAGTGTTGAAAGACCGGTATCTCGTGCGTCTACAGTTCAAGTTTCAGTTGTTTCAGCCGGTACACCTTCTTCTACAACCATTGATAAGATGCCACGTCAACAAAGTCATTCAGCCATCTCCGTAGTAGTACAACCTCCAATTCCCATCAAGGTGTTGCGTTGGACCCACTATCGAAGATACTCCTTTTGTCAGCTGACAACGATTCCTTCGTTAAATGTGTTTGCTCCAGAACTGAGTTCTGAAGCGTCTCATCTTCGGATGTTAGTTCAGCTGCATCACCCAAAGGTTATTCAACCACACAATATCTCAGAAAATGTCCAAGGAACCATTGAATAATGTAATTAGTATCCTTTGATTGGTATCCCCAGCAAACAGTTAGCTTACCGATGCCTTTTGGTGGTTTGTATAATTCTGTACTTTTAAAAGTCGAACCAAGGAATGTTAGCCTACCATGGATGGAGCTTGGTGGTTTGAAGCTATGCCGGCAAGAAATTCACGAATATGCTCGGCTTCAACTATGGGATTAGTTCCAAAACCAGATTGTGTAATGATAATACCTCAAGTGGTATTTACAAAGTCAAGCTAGTGAGATATGGTGAATGTTCTTGAAGAACAAGGCACGGTTAGTAGCGAAAGGATATCGTCAAGAGGAGGGTATCAATTTTGAGGAATCATTTGCACCGGTTGCATGGATAGAGGCTATCAGAATCTTCATTGCAAATGCCGCCAGCAAAAACATGATCATCTATCAGATGGATGTCAAGAATGCATTCCTAAATGGCGAGCTGAAAGAAGAAGTCTGCGTCAGTCAACCCGAGGGCTTTGTTGATCCAGATCACCCAACACATGTCTATCGTCTGAAGAAGGCTCTTTATGGTCTAAAGAAGTCTCCAAGGGTGTGGTATAACACCTTATTCAGGTTTCTTCTGGATAACAAGTTCTCTAAGGGTGTAGTGGATCCTACGTTATTCACTCGGAAAACAGGCAAACATATTCTTCTTGTTCAAATTTACGTAGATGATATTATATTTTCCTCCACTGATCTTAAAGCTTGTGACATATTTTCCAAAGAGATGAGTTCAAAATTTTAGATGTCAATGATGGGGCATAACATGGTCGTTTTTTTTTCGTTGGGGGGGGGAAAATTTTTAAAAACCCCAAAAGGGTTTCTCAAAGCCCCAGGGCATCTTCATTAATCAATCAAAATATGCTCTCGAAATTTTAACTAAATATGGAATAGATACGTCTAACCCTGTAGATACACCAATGGTTGATAGATCAAAACTGGATGAGGACCCCTTAGGGATTCCAGTTGACCAGACTCGGTTTCGAGGTATGGTCGGCTCATTAATGTACCTCGACCTTGTATTCGCCGTATGCATGTGTGCTAGGTATCAGGCTAAGCCTACCAAAAAGCACCTTGAGGCAATTAAGAGGGTCTTTCGGTACCTTCGAGGCACCATTAACTGGGGTCTTTGGTATTCGAAGGACACCGCTATGGCACTAACAGCCTATGCAGACGCTGACCATGCAGGTTGTCAAGATACAAGGAGAAGTACGTCGGGAAGTGCTCAGTTTCTTGGAGACAAATTAGTAAGCTGGTTATCAAAAAAGCAGAAAAGCACTGTTATCTCAACCACAAAGGCTGAATACATTGCCATGTCTAGACGCTCTGCTCAGATACTTTGGATGAGATCACAGCTAACGGACTATGGCTTTGCATTCAATAATATACCTCTGTATTGTGATAACAAAAGTGCTATCGCTCTCTGCTGCAACAATGTCCAGCACTCCCGGTCAAAGCACATCGACATGCGTCACCATTTCATAAGAGAGCAAGTCGAGAATGGTGTGGTTGAACTTTACTTTGTAACGACGGATTACCAACTGGCGAACATATTCACAAAGGCATCGCCAAGAGAGTGGTTCGAATTTCTACTCCTACAACTTGGAATGAAGAGTATGACTTCGGAAACCCTTAAACGTCTTCAAGACGGGGAGGATGAGTTAAGGATGGTCTTTATGTATCCTATGTATATATTTAAAAACAAAAATACAAATACAAAAAATATAAAACCTACAAAAACCAGAAAAACTAGAAAATAGAAAATACCAAAAATATTTTTTCAAGACATGTCTTCTAAAAATCGATAATATTTACGGACCTAGAAATGTCATTCAATAATGACACGGGTCTTTAAATAAAGTTCGAGCAGAAGTTCAAACCTTTTATAACATGTCTTTATGGCTTGCAGTTATTTCAGGCTGCAACCTGCTTTTCAATCTGATAAAAGCATGTCGCCAAAAAGACCATCGTTCCTAACAATGGGTAATTAATTTTTCCCGGGCATGGATTACTTTATATCCATGCATCATGAGAATAATGTACGTTTCAGTGTGTTTTTCTCCTTACGGAAGAGAAGTCTTCCTTTTTATAACCAAATAATTTTTTCTTAATTGATTTTTCAAAATTATTTGTGTTAAACACGGTGGAAAAAGTGTTGTTGAAAATTAATCAGTTTGTGCTTTTACAATAAAATGTTCAACTCAAACAACGACTACTGCTTTTTAAATGGAAAACGGGTCATTGTTTGAGGGGGAGAGTGATTTCTTATTTATCTAATCAAACGGGCTTCTAAAACATCACAGAATTAACGAAAAAGGTTTTTGTATTTCAAACGGGTTATAATTTGAAGGGGAGTTAATTAATTTTAACTCAAAGGGCCAATATTGTCCGTTAGAAAGTATTGGGACTTATGTGTAATTTGCCTAATTGTTTTTAATCTCTTAATAACAACAAGGACTGAATTTGCCATTTTCTAAACTTGTTTTAACCTTAGAAATTCACTAATTAAAAGTTAAAGAGTGTAGAAAGCCTAGGGACTAAAATTGCCTAATTTGAAACTAAGGAGTATAAAAAGCGGTGGTTTGATAAAACTCGTCAAACTATTCAAATTTTGGTCAAACTAAAACACACACACATTCGCAAACCACCACCTTCAATTCGCCACCATCCAATCTTCGAGTTCTAGTGTTTCTCGTTCTAAGGTAATGATTAAATCTTGTTTTATACCTTTAGATCTAACTTTAATGTTAAGGAATCGTTTCAAAACAAAATAAAACGAGTAGAATCTCTAGATATTAGACCTAGGGTTTTGAAAATTAAAATGTAGTTTGAAAATGGAAATTGATTGCTGGGGTAGATGCGTTTAGGATCGATATTCATTCGATCATTGCTGTTCTTGGTTAAATCAAACACATTAGATGGTTAGATTGAATTTTACATGCGTGTTTGAGAAAATTCCATGGTAGTATTTGGTGTGATGATCTAATTGCTGGGATTTGATCTTTAGGGTGTAATGAGGTATATTTGATGCTTATTTGAGATCTTTAATACCTTGAATGATTGTTTTGATTATTTTCGACCACGATTTGACTTTTGAAAGTCAACGGTTGTTTGTTGTTGTTGAAATATATTGTGGTATGAGTGGTTATAGTTTAGAAGTTAGTCGGGTGTATCTAAAACCAGTTTTCATGTCTCCCTTAAGTGCTTAATGATTTTTGTGGCTTAAAATGGCAGTGTAAGGCTTAATTCTGATGTAAGCCAAAGGTTTAGATTGTTAAAATGGCTTGCTAGGAGATTAAGAAGATATAGGATGCTTTGGATTGTGTTTTGATTTGCCAAAACAGTTAGAAAATTAAATTTGAAATGGGTGTTCTAAGCAGCGGTTTGCCATGCTATGCTAGATAGCGGTTTGCTTGAAATTCTTCATAGCGGTTTGCTTGAATTTCTAGATAGTGGTTTGGTTAAAATTATAGCTAGCGGTTTGATAGTTATGAATATTTTATTCAAAACAAGGAAACCGCTGCGTGGCAGCAGTTTGGTGGTTTATTCTTTTAATAATAAAATAGTCAAACCTCTATTTCGAATTTTTCTAAAATGGCAACGGTTTGATTAAAATGAATAAAATACTCATAGAAGTTTGGTCAAAGCGGTTTGATTAAAATAAATATAATATTCATAGCGGTTTGGTCACAGCAGTTTGATTAAAATAAATAAAATAATCGTAGCGGTTTGGTCAAGGCGGTTTGATTTTTATTATATTAATAATAGTTTAATCATGGCGGTTTGGTTGTTTGCCTCACGACGGTTTACCCAAACCCTTATGTGGCGGTTTAGTATCCTGCTACACGACGGTTTACCTAAACCACCATATGGCGGTTTCGTAAACTGTTAGGCAGCGGTTTGGGCCAATCTCTTATGACTTGGCCCATTAAGCCCATTAACCTTTTAAGGCCCATTCTAAAGGCCCAATTACTTAGCTAAATCTCATCCGGGTCTTGTTAACTAATGATTGAGCTTGAAGGATTCTTTCTGGACCTTGACCAAGGTTGACCACGGTTGACTATTGGAGTGACTAAAGCCAATAACCAATGAATCAATGTGAAATATTTCATCAAAACTGAGTTAATCATAACCTAATCAAACATGGTATGGCAAGTCATAAACAAGGCTAACATTCTTGTCTAACATCAATCATCTGCTACTTTGTCTATCTCTGTTGATATTCTTTAAGCAGATAAGATGGCTGAAGAGAATGTTCCCGCTCCTGCTCCTACAAGATCTGACGAACAGATACTTCTATTCAAGGCATGGCTACCTGTTGGAAAGGGCAATCTTCTATTGGATCTACAAAAATTGCAAAAGAATCCTATTTTCCGTATTTCAGTTGATATTCTCCAGAGCACAAACTTCTTCAGAGCTTTCACTACATCAGCAAATGTTCCAACCATCTACATACAGCAGTTCTGGAATACCCTTACACATGAGGCAAAGTCTGGGGTATACAGCTTCCAACTAGACGGACAGTGATTCACTCTCAATGTTGATCTCCTTAGTAAGGCTTTGGAGATTACCCCTGTAGATCCAGCTCATCCGTTTGTGTCACCTCCAGCTGGTGAACTGGTTATGGACTTTGTGAACGAACTGGGCTATCCTGAAGAAATTCACTTCGTTTCTAAGATGCACGTGAAAAACTTATATCAGCCATGGAAAGCTATTCTATCATTGATCAACCAGTGCCTAACAGGGAAGACTTCTGGTAATGACAAACCCAGACATCCTGTCCTTCAGATGTTGTAGGGTATTATCACAAGAACCAATGTTGACTATGCTGAACTGCTGTGGGAAGAATTTGTACAAGCTATTCAGATTTTCTTTGCTCATCAGGCCAATCTTAATCTTCCTACCAAGAAGCCAACTCCTCACGTCATTCCATACTGCCGGTTCACAAAACTTATAATATTTTATTTGGGAAGTGAACATAATATTCACAGAAGACCTGGGTCTCCGATTTATGTTACAGGAGATGACTATCTTCTTGGCAATATCAAGTTCGTCCCCAAAGGCGAAAAGGATGAAGTGTTTGGAAAGCCCATTCTAAAAGAGTTGATTACTGAAGCCATTCAAAATTCATCATACTACCAGCAGTATCTGGAAATGGTTGCTCGTAAACCCACAACTAAAGAGGGTGGATAGAAGAAGACAACTTCTGAAGCCGATAAGCCCAAAAAGCCTACACCTGTCAAGAAACCTGCACCTACCAAAAAAAACTAAGCCTGTGAAAGAGAAAACCACCCAGCCTCCTCTCACAAAGAAAATCCGCAAGGGTAAGGTAGCGAAAATTCGCAAAGGAAAGAGTTCTCTCCAGCTTGTTGATGAAGATGAAGAAGTTCAACATGAACCTGAACCTCAAATAGAAGATGATGAGTACAATCTACAACGAGGTATTCAATGAGTTTGGAATCTTTTCAGGCACCTATCGGCAGAGTGGCTATTTGTGAACCTACCTCAGGTGTCACCCGAAGCCTCCCAGTAGTTGAAGGAAAAGGGAAAGCCATTGCTACTGATGAACAGGTTGCATAATCACTTCTGGAATTACAACAGCCAAAAGGGAAAAGTACCACATATCGATACATCTTTTAGAGGAGGACTCTAGTAACTGAGGAAGCATCTACTGGACCTTTGGCTCAACCTAAGGATGATACATCTGCTAATATAGTCTGTGATACTCCATCTCCTCCAGATGCTGAAACAGGTGTTGAAGCTAAGATGTTTGACAGTAAGGGTGATACTGAGATCGTGAATGTTGATGAAGAAAAAGGTGAAGATGTTTCTAACACTGTGGCTTTAGAGGAGAGAACAGTTGAACTTGATGAAGGTCAGGCTAGATCAGACCATGGTAATACACTTGAGTCTCGACCTCCACCAGATGAAGACTAGGCTGGATCAAACCCTGGACCAAGTCATATGGCTCTTGCTGGACCAAACACTAAGCCCATGCACGAAGACTTCATCGCTACGGCTTACCCCAAAGTTCATGAAAGTTTAAAGCATACTACTAAGGAACATGTTTTCTTGGAGAATCTACCAAGCTCATCCGGGACTCTTTCATCGATGAAGAGTCTTGATGATGCTTTTACCTATGGTGATCAGTTCCTGTATGACAAACCAACTGAAGAAGAACTAGATAAAGCGAATGTGGAAATTGAAGTGGAATCCATGGTCAGTGTTACTATTCATCAAGCCTCTTCAACAACTCCTCCTGTTTCCACTCCCGTCATCGATCTCACACAGCTAAAAACAGTATCTCCTCCCAATCAAGAACTAATCTTTACAGCTACAAGAGTAACTACAACAACAACCCTTATGTAACACCCTCAAATTGGGTTGCAGCGGAATAAGGGTCCGGGACGTGTTACTTCATAGATCAATAACACAAGATATATATATAAACGACCAAAAAGTCATTTAAAACCGATACATTGGATTTAACAAAGTATTTGTTACATAAGCCCGAAGCGTCACTTGTTCACTTGTTCAAAATACAAAGATTTCTAGCCAATGACAGATATACAAAATGTAATGCGACAAAATCTTTAATGCATGATATCCAAATCAAAACCACCAATGTATCCCCCTTCAACTTGCACCCTCATGCTTATTATTTGACCTCCCTCACAGAAAAACATTGCTTTAAAAAAAACGTCAACAATAATTGGTGAATTTATAAGGTTTGATAAATTCGTATATTGAAGGACTCTGATACAAAGATTTCCCAAGTGTAATGATAATGAAAAACAGATGCAAACATCACATAAATGTAATTACGGTTGCCCTAAAGCTCGTGACACTAGAAGCTAGCTCTCGACATAAATGAATACCATAATAAATGGACTAATTGTGCCCTGATGATGTTCAACTCGCATACATCCTATGTTCGACAATGGGTATACATTCGTTTTGCCCAGTGATCGCTAATCAACTAATCAAATCACCAAACAGGGATGGTCAACAAATCCAATAGATCTTATTTCATAAACATTTCGTCGCACGCCGGCGGTCAAACAATCCAGTAATTGATAGTTCAAGATAAAAGGGGCGCACAACTAAAGGGTTATTCGCTACTTATTGCACCACGTAATCACCCAAGATTAAGTAAAAAGTTTATTAATTTATTATAATTTATATAACCACTTATTATGTCCATTAATATAAAACAGTGCAAAAACAAAGAAGAATTCTCATTCCTTTCTCCCTCTTCTTTCTCGAACCTTCCTCCCCTAAAAACTTAAAATCATCTAAAAACACACCACACAAGAAACATAGTATGGGCTAAAAAAACACGACCTGAGTGAGGCGTATATTAAGTTAATCACAGGAAAAAGCGTCAACGTAATGATCGAGTGCAACCTAATCCAATATAGGTCGTATAAGTACTAATCACATTGAGTAACTACTACCATGTATAATTCTATATAGCTAATCACCATCTAATTGTTTTAGTGAAATCATATTTATTTAGTGAAATCATATTTATAAAGTGAAATCGTTTATAAATATACCTTTAGTAAAAATGACATAACTTTATCGTTTTAGCTTCGTTTCTTATGTCCACGCTTTCGTATTAAGACGACGTATCAAATTATGACATTTTTTGTATTTCATGTCTTCTGGTGAACAGTACTTTTTACTGTTCACACCAGTTTATAAAATTATTTTTATAGTTTTAGTGATCGTAAAACTCGTAAACGTCGTATCTTATTCGTTATAGCTCCGTTTTTAGTGATTCTTTCGAGCACGTTCTCGTAAGTAAAAGTTATATTCATTTATGATGTTTTCCAAAAATAAATTTCCCTTATGAATAGTAAATTTTTATAAATATAGTTTTATAAAAGTATTAATTATCGTAAACTCGCAAAATTCATAACTTCGTTATTAATTGAAAAATTATGATTCTTATTGTTTTGAAATCCTAAAAATATGTGTGATCTATGAAAAATACTAAACTTCGTATATCGGAAGTATTTGATAACTTGTTTTATAAAATTTACTTTTAAAAACCCGGTATTAACGTAAAACGTATATTTGCCGTATCTTTTTCGTTATAAGGCGGTTTTTTGAGTTCTTTACATATTTGGAATCGTCATGAGATGTACTATATTTATAAAACATAATATGGCTGTCACCATACATGAACCAAAACAGCCCCTTTGAAATCAATGTGTATACTTGTTTATATAAGTTGTTTTATATACTTTTCAACTTAGTAACTTACCACAAGCCTTTTATAACCATATATATCATATGTTTTACATATATTAGTGTCCATAGGTCCATAATTGTCCAAAAATGTTCAAGATCACAAGTTCTTAACAAGTCATTTACAACACTTTTACTTGTAACTTATTAAGTAAACTTTAAAAACCCTAATTTGTATATACACTTTTTATACTTAAACCATCATGGTACAACACTTATATATCCATTTTAACATGGTATTACCATCAACATAACATATGTAAAAGTTCGTGAAACAATAATCACAAGTAAAAATCCATTTTAAATGTTCAAAAGTATCCTAAATGGTGATTTTGCTATATAAACATCATATACACATAAAATCATGAAAATGAAAAGTTAAGGGCTTTTAGATAACCTTATGATGATGTAATATGGTAGACCACAATATCTAAACCCTTGTTTAGATATAAAACCAAAGCTTACAAGCTTAGAAAACCCTAATTCCAATAGAAACCCTAATCTTGCAATACTTGCTTCAATACTTGTAAACCTTTAACCAACCCTTGCAAACAACTTAAGACATCTTAGATATGATGTATGAGTGCTTGTATGGTCTTAGAAAATCAAGTTATGGATTTGTATAGGGGGTGTTTGTTTGCCGTGGGCTTATAAGAGCCAAGAGGGAGTATTTGTTTGATTTTCACCTTAAGGAAATGGATATGTGTGTGTTATCTTATTAGTTACTTGCATCTTATACACTCTTGACTAGTCCAAGGAACACTTAGAGTAAAATGTGGAAGTCTTTGGTCAAGGTATTGAGAAAATGGGTAGATGTTCCCTAATAGTTGAGAACATCCCATGAAAACATGGAGAAATGTTTTCTATGATATTTTCTTTGCATCTTTGTGTCCAAATCCGGCTATGTATGCATATGTATGATATATTTTTGTGATTTTTGAGTATTGGGTATAAAAGTGGGTATTTGTTGAAGCGTAGAAAAGTTTTGGTGGTTCCGGGAATGCCTAAACGTATTTTATCGCGAAACGTAAACACTTTACGCAACCAATAAAAATAAAATGAACAAAGTTAATAATTATCCTCAAAATAATTACTTAACACTTGCTTGATGTAAACATTTAATTGTTTGATGCCCGTTTACATTGAATGATAATTTTTAGCTTACGCGATTTAACTTAACGATTACGATTTAAAAGCAAACGCGTACAATACTAAAAATAACTTGTGAATTTATTGACGTCGTAAATGACCCTAAAACACGGGGTGTTATACTGTGGAAATTGTTGAAAGCTAAGAATGGATCAACGAGGTCAGAGGAGGGCTATGAGAGAGTGCTATAGGGTGATCTAAAGATAATGTATGATCCAAATGTTAAAGATCAAGTATGGAGGAATTAAAAAAATTACAGAGTATTGGATTGGAAGCTATATGATTCATGTGGAGTACATTCATTGAGGAAGCAAAATGTGCATAACTTCACGGTCCACGATTTCTACTGGTTCCTCAACAAAATGAAGCTTGTCATCAACATGAAGTCCATCCAACGAAACGGCTAATGGTTCGTCAGCATGACACTTTTTCAAGTTTGATACATGAAATGTATTATTAACCATACTCAGCTCTTCAGGAAGCTCGAGCTTGTAAGCAACGTCTCCAACTCTTTCCAATACTTTGAAAGGTCCAACATACCTAGGGTTTAACTTCCCCTATTTGCCAAAACGTACGACCCCTTTCCAAGGCAAAACTTTAAGCATAACTTTATCCCCGACTTGGAATTCCATCGGTTTACGCTTTAGATCCACGTAACTCTTTTGTTGATCGCGAATAGCTTGCATCCTCCACTTGATTTGAACGATCTCTTTGATGTTTCTTTGTTCTTGTTTCATTGATCTTTTATTGATGCGATTTTCCTTTTTGCTTGTGTTGATTTTCCTTGATTTTCCTTTAATCTGTTTCTTGAAATTTCTTACTTCTGTTTCTTCTTTCTTCCCTCTTAATTTTTTCTTTGGTTTGAATTTCTTTTAGGGTGCTAAGTGTTTGATCTTTCTATCTACATTCTTGCCTTTCTTGACTTTTGCTTTGTAATATGGTTCTTTTCTTTTCTACTTAGATGTCTTGCATATAGTTTTCTTTTCTCTTATTTTTTTTTTCTATGTATTCTTCTTTCTTTCTTTTATCTTTGGTCTGTTAAAATCTTATTTGGTTCATTCTTTCTTATATTTGAGATTTAGGGGTTTTTCTTTCTTTTTCGAGTTTTTATAGGGTAGTCTTGCTCTTGGTTAGTTTCTTTTGTCTTATCATTCTCTTTAATTCTTTGTTCTTGTTCCTCTTGTGGTGTCTTTCTTCTTGGAGTGTATTTTTGATGTTTATTTCTTTTCTTTTTTAGTTCTCTTCTATTTTTCATTGTCTTTCTTTGTTCTTCTTCTTATGTTGTTTTCCTTTTTTTCTTTATCTCTTGTTTGTTATTCTTAATGTTTTCTTATTTTTTATTTTTGGATATATAATAGCTTTTCTTTCTTAGAGTATGTACATCGTATTTTCATTTTTCTTATCTATCTTTTCTTCTGTTCTCATTTTGCTTAGCTTTGGGTCTTTGTTGTTGTCTTTGTAGTTCTTCTTCCTTATTTTTTTAGGGATATTCTTTATCTTTTTGTCTTGTCTTTGTGGGTTCTTTTATCCTTGTTTGTAGGTAAAACATATATCTTCATTTTTCTCTTTCTTGCTTCTTATTTAGGTATCTCTCTTTCTTCATTTTATTTCTTCAAATCTTATTATGTCTTAGATGCACTATTTCTGGACCAGTGAGTTGAACTTCTCTAACCTCGGCCCAACAAACGGGTGAATGCCACTTTCGACCGTAAAGTACTTCAAGTGGTGCAGCCTTGATGCTAGCGTGATAGCTATTATTATATGAGAACTCGACTAATGGAAAATCGTTAACCCAACCCTTTCCAAAGTCGATTGCACAAGCACGCAACATATCCTCGAGAGTTTGAATGGTCCTCTCGCTTTGTCCATCTGTTTGTGGATGTTACGTAGTACTCATATCTAGACTAGTACCCAAATCATTTTGAAGTGACCTCCAGAAATTTGATGTGAACCTAGGGTCACGATCATAAATAATCGAGAGAGGTATTCCATGCCTCGTGACCATCTCCTTTAGGTACATTCTTGCAAGTTTTAATCCCATCGGAATCATTCTCACTCAATCGGTACACAAGATTGCGAACGTTTATGAGTCGGATCACAAATCACCCAAATGGTGTCGTAGCCTTGTGATGACTTAGGAAGCTTCGTGACAAAATCCATAGTGATATTGTCCCACTTCCATTGAGGTATATCAGGTTGTACCAACAATCCTGATGGCCTTTGATGTTCGGCTTTGACCTTAGCACACGTCAGACATTTGCTAACATAGGTGGCGATGTTTGCCTTCATATTGGGCCACCAATATAGCTTTTTCATGTCTTGGTACATCTTTTCAGAACCCGGATGGATAGAATACTTTGACTTGTGGGACTCGTGCATGATCACAGTCCTCAAATCACCATAGCATGGCAACCAACTCCTGCCGTTTAGACATAGAGTTCCATCCGCGCGGGGTTCCAACTTTTCCGTTCTAAGCTTCTCCGGATCTTTAGAATTTTCAACCAACATGCCTCCAACATCTTCGTTCTTGATGTTCTCTGGTTTCCGTGCTTCAGTTTGAGCATCCAAAATTTGTTTGGGGAGATTCAAACCTATAGTCATGACTAAGGCTCGAACCCTTAATGGTGGCTCTCGTTCCTTCCTGCTCAAGGCGTCAGCGACAACATTTGCTTTCCCTGGGTGATAACGAATCTCGCAATCGTAATCACTAAGCAATTCTAACCAACGACAGCTGCCGTACATATCACTCCTTCCTGATCAAGAATGTTTTTGTAAAGCTCTTAGATCATTGAACACCGTACAACTTGGTTCCATACAGATAGTATGCCTCCAAATCTTGAGAGCGAACACCTACTGCTGCCAAGTTCCAAAATCAGAGACGAAATAGTTTCTTATTCTCATGAATCTTCAGCTGGCGTGATGCATAAGCAATTACCTTCTCTCTTTGCATCAACACAGCGCCCAAACCTTTGATCGAAGCATCGCAATATACGATAAAATCTTCGCTTCCTTCAGGTAAAGCCAGAATTGGTGCACTACACAACTTCTGCTTCAACAATTAGAACGCTGTTTCTTGTTTGTCACCCCCCACTCAAAACTGAACCTTCCTTCTCTTCTGAGTGAGCTGTCCATTGGTTGGAACTCTTCGAAAATCCTTTGATGAATCTTCGATAATACCCAGCAAGACCTAAAAATTGACGAATCTAAGTCTCAAGGTTGGTGAGAACTTAGGAGATGCCCAATCTTTAATGGATTCGATCTTGGCAAGGTCCATGTGAATACCCTGGCTGTCAATCACGTGTTCGAGGAACTGTACCTTCGGGATCCGAAATTTACACTTGGAAAATTTGGCATACAACTCCTCTTTCTTAAGCAACTCTAAGATAACTTAAGGTGCTCTTTGTGCTCTTGCCTGTTCTTCGAATATATTAAAATATCATCAATAAAGACAATCACGAATTTATCCAAGTAAGGTTTGCACACCCGATTCATAAGATCCATGAATACGGCATGTGCATTTGTCAAACTAAATGGCATAACTTGAAATTCGTAATGGTCGTAACGATTCTAAAGGGCAATCTATCGAATGTATTCTTCTCGAACCTCAGTGTATAACCTGACTTAGTCAATCTTCGAGTAGAACACTCGAACCACATGAAGCTGATCAAATAAATCATCAAATTCTTTGTGAGCGAAAAAACATTTTAATGGATTCTTCTACTGTTAGTATTATTTCAATTCCCGATAATCAATGCACATTCGTACCCGATCCGTCTTCTTCCTTGACAAACAAGAACTGGAGCCCCGATGGTGAGGTAACTAGGTCTTATAAAGCCTTTGGTCAGATAGATTCTTTCAGTGCTCCCGACAACTGTTTCATTTTCAGAGAAGGTGCCAATCGATAAGGCCCTGACTACAGGTGCAAGCAAACCAGGTATCAAATCGATTTGAAATTCCACTTGTCGAGTCAGAGGAAGACCCGGCAAGTCCTCGAGGAATACATCAGGAAAATCTCAGACGATTTGTACACCCTCAAGTCGCTTCTTCTCCGACTTGTCTTCCGTCTCCCCAAGGGGGGGGGGGAAATGTGTCCCTCCTTTGTATTAATGTTTGCCAAAAAGATTGGACATCCTTTTAGCATGTATTCTTGTATTTTGGTGTACGAGATAATGTGCAGACGAGCCTCATGTCCCCGGTTGCTTCTGTTACCGTGAACAATTAATGTTTCATTTCCCTAGGGGATATGAACGATCTTCTCGGTACACACAATTATTGCTTGGTACTTTACCAACCAATCCATACCAATTATAGCGTCGAAACTACCAAGTTCTACAGGCATTAAATTTATGTTGAATGGGTGGTTCAGGAGATTTAATGTGCAACCCCTAAGGATAGTGTTTAATCCAATTATTCTCCCGTTGGCTAGTTCAACGTCATAATAGTGATCTAATGCGGTTGGTGTGATATCAACTTGGGAGCTAAATACAGTGGATACAAAACTTCTATCGGCACCAGTATCAATAATATAGTAATGCTAGCGGTTGTTTATAAAGGAACGTACCCGCACAGAACGTTGGAGTCTGGTTTACTCCCCCTGCATGCCCTACCACATACACCTTGGTGGGAGCATTGCCACCTCCAACTTGGTTACCCCGGTTATTGTTGTTCTTCAGCTTTGGACATTTCCTCTTGAAGTGTCATTGGGCTCCATACTTAAAAAAAGTAGGTCTCTGACCCGACCCGGTGCCCCTTTGATTGTTAGCATTGTTGGCATTTACCATACTCCTACAATCACGGGTAAAATGGCCAACTTTGTTGCATTTATGGCATTTTGGAGCACATGGACCGTCATGGTGATAATTGCATTTAGCTGCATAGGGTTTAGATGCCCCCGTCTGCTCTTCTCACCATCCTTAAATGCAGTTGTAGGCCCAACCAGTATTCGCCTCATGCTTATAATGTTTGGTTGGTTCTGAGTGTTCCTTGAGGTGTCCTTAAACTTCCTTTTACTCTCTGTCTGGCGGTCAGCAAAAGTGCGGGTTCTCTTATCCATCACTTTGATTGCCATTTTAGTTGCCTCTTGCATTGTCTTAGGCTTGGATGCTACTACACTTCCGTGGATCATGTCGGGTAATCCACTGACATATTTCTCAATCTTGTCCGATTCTTCAGGAAACATTCTACCACACAGCATGTCAGTTTTCCTGAAAAAAACGTTGGTTGTACCCTATCACATCGGTACCTTTCACTTTCAATTCCCACAGTTCAACTTTGAGTTTCTTAATCTCGGTTCCTTGGCATGTACTTGACAGATATTTTCTTTCTTTTAGTACAGTTCAG
Source organism: Tanacetum coccineum (assembly GCA_026074375.1). Lineage (NCBI taxonomy): Eukaryota > Viridiplantae > Streptophyta > Magnoliopsida > Asterales > Asteraceae > Tanacetum > Tanacetum coccineum. The sequence goes on from BQNB010116555.1 coordinate 16,926, forward strand.
GTCATTGCATAAGCAATGTCATTACCAATAGTCCTAACGTGGGAATTCCACCACGTTAGAGCATTTCCCAGAAGAGTACAAGTGGAGAACTTGATCTGGTTTTCCACAGAACAATTGCTTATGTGAAACACAGTTTCCAATTTCATCTTAATCCATTTGAGTCCAATTTGATAACCCTTTATGTGCCTTGAAATTTTAGAGTTGGCACTGTCATGAAGTCTGGGTGAAGTGTCACTCACCGAGTGGCTTGCTCGTTTCTCCTAAGCACCTGTCCTGAATTGTGGCTAGATAATGCCATGTCGTGTTTAGCATCACGTTGCCAAAGCGGCAGTACCCTTGGTTAATCATTGCCTTAAATTTGGGCATTAGTGACAGATTGGTTGTTGGTTGTTTTTGGGGCTATGTTTGGCCCTCGTGCTCTTTTTGGTGCCATTTCTTTAATCACAAGAAAATATAATACTCGTTAGATTTCATAAATCATAACCATGACATGACATATACCCAATAAGTAAAATAAGATCACATTACACAGTGAAATGCACAACCGAATTAAAATTAACAATGGTGTAGCTAAATCGACATTCATTCATAATAAATTCGATTACAGACATGACATAATACCACCATTCCATATATAATTGGAAAACATACATGATTGGTTCAGATACAAAAATGATTCACAACGATTAGGTAACAAGATAAAATGAAGTATATACAACCTAAAGCCATACTAGCCGAGAGTTACCCGTAATACTTAGTAGTCTTGTACAAAATAACACGCCATAACAGAAAACTAGGAACTTCTACCAGCCTCCTCCAGATAGCCTGCTGTGTAGGACCATTAGCGGGTCCCTTCAGTCTCTCAAACTTTGTCAATCTGAGTCTGAAGTCTCTTTATCGGCTTCAGTGCCTCTGTAAAAAAGCAAACGCTTTTACAACAGACATGCATTCAATAGTTAAGCAAATAAACATTGAGCATTAAGATAAACATGAAAGCATATAATTGCATTACATGAGAGCACGTTATCATCATGAAACTTCAAAGCACATATGTGAAATGCATGTAGTCTAGATTGACTAAGGGGAAACCTAATTTTTACTTGCTTAGTGTGCACTCCTAATGAAATACAAAGTCTATCGATGTAGACTATCATTAGGCATATTTAAGAAGAGCCATTTAATCAAATTAGAGAATGAATATGAGACTATCACTAGTGGTGCTCAATTCAGGCTAAACACGACCATTTTTATGGGTTATACCACGAACCCAACTTCACTCTTGGAAGCAATTCAACCGTTAGGTCAAATTGAATTTCTAGTGCAATAGATTCTCCAGTAGTCATTCTCATGTTAGACAAAATAGAAATCCTATATTTGCCTAATGAAGTGTAGCAAAGATGAAATTTGTATTGTCTTTTCATACAAGGCCTACTATGACTCAACTAATGTACTTTAATTTCGGTTCACATAATCCTAATCAATATGTGTGGAATTCTAGGGTTGAATGAGAGAGCAAGCAAGTTGTTGTAGCTATAAGAAAGAATGAGTCATCCAGGACCTAGGAGTATGCTTAAAAGTGACAATGTGTAATGCTCTATATTGAGAGTGTTCAAAGAATGCACCTTTGCATGTCTTTTATGAAAGAAATCCAATTAAGGTTATTTACCTCAATAGATCTTGTGTTTGTTTCTTTGTAGAAATAATGATGATTTACTAAAGTTTAGTTACATCTATGTTAGACTTTTAAGCAAGAGATTTACAAGAGGAATATGTTTAAATCTAATGCCATAGGGCGGATCTACCTAAAACGAAGATGAATTTAGGACGAAGGATCCATCAATCCGTGGAAGTGCCAAATTTGGCCAATGATCAATTTATTATTATTATTATTTGGGAGATGATGTTGAAATTCGGTTATTAGGAGAAGCTTATATAAGTTATAAGGGTTCTTGGTTTGAGTTTTCATAAATGACATCCAAGACTTGCTTATCAAGTTGGAGTACTTATGAGTTTCCCGATGGAAATTCATAAGTCGTCAATCCTACTTAGAGTGTGTTAAGTTTAGCATGTATAATTTGACCATAGCTAATAACACAACATTTGAACACTTTAGACTCAATAAAACATCTTCATTGTAAGTGTGAATTGCAATTTGATGACCAATCTTGTTGTCTTGCAATCGACTTCATGATTTCATGTAATAACCGAGGATGGTTAAACATGTAGACAAAAAAAAATATATATGGTCATTTGATTGATATTTCCATGATCTATATAAATCCTAGGGCTGTAAACGAACCGGATGAACACGGACGGAGCCTTGTTCATGTTCGTTCATTTAATTTTAGCCGGACAAATAAACGAACATGATCGCTTAAACGAACAAATTTTCTTGTTCATGTTCGTTTATTAAGAAATAAGGTTGTTCATGTTCGTTTATGTTCGTTCATTTAGACAATAAACGAACATAAACGATCGAACGTAAATGATCAGACGTAAATAAACATAAAATTCACAATAATATACACCATATTGTGTTTTATAAGTGTTGTTTTGTTTAAGTAAAACAATTTTAAAACTATATAATAAAAAGATACGATAGACAATCATAAACATATATATGATCATAAACGAACGAATAATCGGACGTTCACGAACATAAATAAACGAACTTTTTACCCAACGGTTCATGAAATGTTCACTGAACGTTCAGTTCGTTTACAACCCTAATAAATCCTAATCTCGATTTCATGTTCATATTCCAAATTTGTACTTGGATTGAATAGTGAGATTGATTATCATTTGAATAATAATCATCTTCATATTTGAAATCCTCTTACGATCACTTATTGAAAGAAAGCACGATATTGGTTTGAGGAATATGTTCAATTATTCCTAGTCCTAACCTTATGTAACAACCCCAAATTGGATTACAGCGGAATAAGGGTCCGGGGCGTGTTACTTCATAGATTAATAACACAAGATATATATAGAACGACCAAAAAGTCGTTTAAAACTGATACATTGGATTTAACAAAATATTTGTTACATAAGCCTAAAGCTTCACTTGTTCACTTGTTCAAAATACAAAGATTTCTAGCCCATAACAGATATACAAAATGTAATGCGACAAAATCTTTAATGCATGATATCCAAATCAAAACCTCCAATGTATCCCTTGCACCTCGTGCTTATTGACCTCCTGAAAAACATTGCTTTAAAACGTCAACAATAATGTTGGTGAATTCATAGGTTTGATAAATCGTATATTGTAGGACCACAAGATTTTCCAAGTGTATGATAATGCAACAGATGCAAACATCATATAAATGTAATTACGTTGCCCTAAGCTCATGACACTGAAGCTCGACATAAATGAATACCATATAAATGGCCTACATTGCCCGTGATGATGTTCTAACCCGCAACATCCTATGTTTGACATGGTATATGTTCGTTTGCCCAGTGATAGCTAATCACCCGAACGGGGATGTCAATCCCAATAGATCTATTCATAACATTCGCGCTCACAATCCAGTAACTGACAGTTCATGATAATGGGCTCAACTAGGGTTATCGCTTTGGTTAATCATTGCCTGAAGCTGGGCATTAGTGACAGTTGTGGTGGTGGTTGTTTATGGGGTTGTGTTTGACCTCGTGGCCCTTTTTAGTGCCATTTTCTTCAATCACAAGAAAATATAATACCCGTTAGATTTCATAAAATCATAACCATGACATAACATATACACAATAAGTAAAGAGAGATCACAACACACAGTGAAATATACAACTGAATTGAAGTTAACAATGGTGTAGCTAAATTGACATTCATTCATAATAAATTCAATTACAAACATGACATATACCACCATTCCATATATAATTAGAAAACATACATGATTGGTTCAGATACAAAATGATCACAGCGATTAGGTTACAAGATAAAATATACAACCGAAAGCCATACTAGCCGGGAATTACCCATAATACTTAGTAGGCTGTACAAAATAACTAGCCATAACATGATCTATGAACTGCTACCAGCCTCCCCTGGTACATCTGGCTGTGCTTTCCCTTCTAAACTAAACACTCCTTAGAACTTTCCTCCACCAAAACCATGCCTTTCCGAAAATTCTTCTATATAAACATCATTTATTTTCATCTCAAATCACCACTTCTCTTATAAACATCTCCTCAAAGTCCTAATGTCATCTTCCAACAAATCCCCTTGTGACTACTCACGAAAATACCAAAGAGCTATTCTTGAGCCTTGGAGACAAAGTCACAATCTCCCACCATCACCACCATCTCCTCCACCTAATAGAAATACACCCATTTTTCCTATAACAATAAACACTCTCTTATCTTCCTCACTTCCTCCATCTCCAAGCAACTCACTACCTAAGTCTCCACCAAA